>JAYKKM010000272.1:45000-182500 GCA_035772405.1 Chrysogorgia sp. JL179-B06 | reverse complement strand
CAATTTATGTTTAGAAGAAAAATTTTGTATTTTAAAAGAAAAAAATAAGAATAGTTTACTCAACAAAAGAGCGGAAATAATTTCACAGTGTCGTCATCATAATAAATTTCGCGTAATCAACGCAAACAAAGCCATGACCTCATGCTTTGTCCCCCACATACGCCCCCACTTTCCGGCAGAAAGCCTATAAATAAGCGGTCATCCCTTTCGATATTGTCACTGCCTGAAGATTCTTTTACAGATGAAACAAGTTGTAGCAGACCAGTTTTGAGGTAAGCGAAAATCTATATATATACATATATATATACATATATATATATATACATATATATATACATATATATATACATATACATATACATATATATATACATATATATATACATATATATATATATATATATACATATACATATACATATATACATATACATATACATATACATATACATATACATATACATATACATATACATATACATATACATATACATATATACATATACATATACATATACATATACATATACACATATACATATACATATATACATATATACATATACATATACATATACATATACATATACATATACATACATACATATACATACATATACATACATATACATATACATACATATACATACATATACATACATATACATACATATACATACATATACATACATATACATACATATACATACATATACATACATATACATACATATACATACATATACATACATATACATACATATACATACATATACATACATATACACATATATACATATATACATATATACATATATACATATATACATATATACATATATACATATATACATATATACATATATACATATATACATATATACATATATACATATATACATATATACATATATACATATACATATACATATACATATATATATATATATATATTACCATACCTTCAAAAAGCTTTTTTTTGTATGCCAGTCGACTATCCGGAATGGGTATAAATGGTCAAGCCTATGTTTTGGTAAATGGCTTCCAGCTCTCAGATCTTTTGCTCCAGCAAATCTGACACGTGTAAGTTGATCGCCAAAGCATGGAATCTTTACACTACGTAGGGGGTCATTATCCATCGGTTGTGGAGGGATATGGGATGCTGGTTGATCTGGTCTGGATGGACCCTCTTGAGTTGATGCTGGATGATCTGGGTCCTGTTGTTCTTGGTCCTCAGCAGGAGGGGCATAACAGAGGCCAGCAGAAGAATAGATCTGGTAGGTCCAATCCTCAAGAGTGTCCAGCACATCTACACATTCTGCATACTTATTTTCATCCTTCATCATAACAGGCATGGTGATGACATTTGATTGCAAGCACATTTGTTGCTCATAAGGAAAAGTCACTCTCTGAGGCATGCTATCCTTTAAGGTGTTAAATGCTGGAAAATATTTCATCATTAACTCTGCAATTAGATACCTGTATCTATTTCTCATTGAGGTTTCTTCATAATCATTAAGTTTAACTAAGTCACTGAAGTTGTTATCTTTAAGGACTTTCTGTGAACCACTATTAGACAAATGGACGCTACTTTGCACACGATCAAATACAATAGTAGTGGCAACAGCATGGACACTCTTGTTTTGATGGTCCTTCCTAATGTCGTAAACTTTTTCTTCCCAGTCAATGTTGTCCAATACATATACAAATTGGCTTTCACCAGTTCAATGGCATGATCAATGAAATGCTCTCCAATCTCATCTAGAATACTGTACTTCATTGATGGGTCCAAGGAAAAACCATAATTATTCAGACGATCCATTAACTATAAATAAAAATGTAAAATATTTAATTTATTAGAGCAAAGGGAAGAAAGTAAATTATATCCATAACTCACCACATTACCAAGACTCAAGTCTATATAATACTAATTTAAGCACAAACCATGGTCAATTTCATATATGTCAGGACAAGTACTTACATTTATATCAGCTTGACCATGAATTAAAAGTATTAAGTTGATTCTCTGAATCCTGCTTAATTCGTGACAGCGCATGAACATCATAATAGAATAAATCAAGCACAGTGGTGGTAATTTTTTCTCAGGATTTGTAGGAAAATCAAGTAGAGTGGACATGATGCTCCACACTGTAGGACAACGTGTAGATAATTCAGTATGAATTTCGTTCATCCAGACACGTTCACTCAAACCTTCAAAAGATCGTTTTCTTAATACTGATGGTTCACTTCTTCTGGCGACCTCTATTAACTCCTTATTTGCATTTTCCAAAATACTCTGGTGTCCAGGTGCTGCAGAAGCATTTCCACTGGCGACATCATGTAAAATGTTGCTCTAAACGTACAAAAGGAGTTATTATTAAATAGGTGTCATTAAGTTACAGCTTAATATTTACTTGATTGAAGGAGGTCAGATGTAAGATTGATGTAAGATTAATTTGTAAAATGAAAAATAAAATAAAATAAATCAATGCCTTTTCGGTTTCTTGTCGATTTCTATAATCGTACAGGTATCTAATTATCCGGTGAAATTAACAAACTCACGCCGATCAAATTACTTGTATAGTTTTATTTGGAAACATTATGATAGTGCTGCGTAGGCAGTGGTGCTATCAACTTCCAAAATCATTTTCAGGTTAGCATATCAAGTATATACATTGGAAACACGTTATTATGAAAACATAGTCTGAAAATCACTTGACGTGGCAACGATCATTTTCTATCTCTGTTCAAATATTTTAGTGTAAAAAGGCAGTTAAGCATCAAAGTTCTATTGTAATTGTTGTACGATGTTATTATATATTTTGCGGGATTGAAACACTGATCATTTTAAAACTAACCTTTGAAATTGAAGACGATGAGGCGGCGTCGGTTACGAAGTTCAAAGACGTTCTTTTTGAAGTATTTGCGCGGCGTATTTTTTCTCTAGGCAAAGGGGCAGACGGCGATATGTCGATGCACCTTTTAGATCGGGTTGTTTTCTCGATCAGTAACTTTTGCGTGTCAGCAATTATTTTCATTAAATTCGAAGCGTTCTTTACCTTTCTTTCGCATGGACGACAGATTAGTTTAGGAAGCGCTTTGTTTCGTTGAAGCACGTTGCCATGAACTTTCTCAACTTCAAATAATATAGCCGCATTAACAGCTTTAAATAAGTTCTTACAGTGTGTAGAGTCTCCGACGGATCCACAGAGTCGACAGGAAGAAAGATCAATCCCATCTACTACAGGATAATACTTTTTCGGAGTTGCCATATTTACATGCCGCAAGTTCAATTAGCTGGCCCAGCTGCCACCTGGACATGGACAACCTAAACTTACCATCCCCTCCCACTAAATTAATTTTTGTTATCACCCAGAATCTGGGTGACACGTGACCAGCCCCTGCCAGGGCCTTTTTGCAGCGCGCGTGGCGGGGGGTCGGCGGCGGGCGGAGATAGGCCCTGGGTACGAGGTTGCCCCTAGATTTCTGTGAGATGTATGAATGATACCTTAATATTTGCAAGTATGTATTTTTTAGATACCTCATACCTTTATGTTATTGTGGTAGTAATGATACAGCATAACATACAATTATTGGATGAGCATGATATCAAGAATTATCCAAACCGAGGTCTGGATAATTCTTAATATCATGCATAAGCTGAATCCAATAATTGTTTTATTATACATTGTGCAAAAATATAAAAACACATCTACTACAAGCATTTTTTATTTTGTAATTTTCACATCTCAATATACCAGAATACACCAGTCACAAGTGATTGACGTAGCAACATGGCCAGGCCCCTTGCAAGGCCCTGGGTATGCCTCCCTCTCACCGAACTTGTGATTCATGAAATAATCAACTCAATAGTTAGTATAAAAAGACACCAAAGTATGACGTGCAATACCGGACAAAATTAAATTTGTCAAATAATGACGCGCGATACCTTTTTATACTAACGCAGTAGTTAGTATAAAAAGACACCAAAGTATGACGCGCGATACCGGATAAAATTACAATTGTCAAATAATGACGCGCGATACTGGACAAAATTACATTTGTCAAATATATACACAAGGCCGACTTTATATACAATACTAATCGCTAAATATAATAGGGATGTGCAAAAACCCTAAATATATAAACCATTCTCAAATACATAAAACATACCCCGAATTCGAAAAACAAATGCACAAATATATTAAAGCCGTATTGCCAAATATGAAACGTGTCAAATGGTCAGTGGTTACCAAGTACCCGCGTTATTATGGTTTGGCTTACATGAAGGTGCTGCCCGGAGTTGCTTCACGACTCACGAGTACGTTTGCATAAATGGCGGAACGACACATTCAGCTCTTATCGAATTTAATAAAAGCTGTTAGCAATGTGACGGATCAAAGTTCGAGGTCAAGTACATCCACCAACGAAGAATCTACTGGTACCGTACAGGAAACAGTAAGAAGATTATTTCCTTCCACGGATCAGCGTACAGCTGGCATAACCCGAAATTCAGTGCCAAGGCGAGAAGGCGAAGTTGAGAATACTGGTATAAACGCTGACACTGATAGACGGCAAGTCGAAAGTATCGCTCGTTTTAACCCGAGCACCATGTACCGACCGAAAGCGGGAAAAAGGGCCAAATCGTCATCAACAAAAGCCACACAGAAACGAGCGAAAGTTACCGAATAACGAGAAAGAACAACCGTGAAGGATGTAATTCTGCTACCTGTGCCAAAGGTAAGTTCAGTGCCAAAAGGCGTTGTGCGGGAACAACTTTTCGTCCGTGGGTTTACCACGACAGTTCAACTGGCTCCGTCGATGACTGAGAAAGAGATACGGCGTCTCTTGGAAGAGAAATTAATGGATAAACTCGATATGATAGCAACACCAAAATTCAGATTTGTGCGGGCGGTGAGCAACAAAATCATTCTTCCTGAGTTAACCGATGCAGAAACCTTCGATGGCCGGATGATAAAGCATTTTGCCAGGCAAGGCCCTGTATATATTAGAGCAACTAAGGATATCAGTTCCCCCCTTCTACGTGGGCAGATAAAACAAGATGATGACAGCGAATGTGAGTACTACACAGGGAAACACAACTGCAAGACATCTTGCAGATCTTTCAAGTCCTGCCATGTCTAGTGCAGTGGAAAAGGGTCATTCGAATCCGAGCACTGCATTGTCAGCATCTATATCTTCAGGAGTTGCATCGACAAAAGACATGCAACAACATTTTTCCAGTGGCAGACATTGAGCAACATGCAGATACTTGTGCAGAGGGACGGTGGGGAAGAGATTCATTATAATGATCTAATGAGTTCGTTTGATGCAGATATTTGGGAGCGAACTGCTGATGACGACAATGTTAATATCGATACCCAAGTTGATGGTTGTCTCAGTGAAAAGCTTACATGTACACCTGAGAATCATAAAGTTAAAATAATGGAGGCTGTTGGCAAGTTAAGTGAACGTGTAGTGGCACAACGCAACATATATCATGTTAGGCGAAAAACAGTATTTGGAGATTATGTTAGCACACGTGAACGGTGCAAATGGATGAAACCTGAAAATATGATAAAAGTTACTTTTATTGGTGAGCCTGGCCTTGATGGTGGAGGACCCAAGCGGGAGTTCTTTACAGGAAAAAAGAAAAACCATTGCAGAATGCAAGCACTGTAATAGTTAATGCTTTGTGGAAATAATGCACCTACAGTATCAACGGCCATCTCTGGGGCTACAACACAGGGACTCCTCTGGCGAAGTATATACAGTATACATTAAATACAAACACTCCTGCCCCCAGGGTAAGCTAGAATTATATATTAATGCAGTAACACTGGTTTAAATAAAATATTGCAAATATTCAGAGGCAAAGTATTTCCAGAGTTGAGCATTGTTAATGTTCTACAAAATTAGTTTATATTTCACATTAGTATAAATTTACAAGTTTATATCACAAATCCTCAATTTTCATTGGCTGTTGCAGGAGTTTATATCTGCTGATATAAACCTCTGGGATAGAAATCGCGTGTATCCGAAAGAATATTTACATTTTCTTTTGACGAATGTGAAATAAAAATTAATTCTTGACTTAGAAACTTGTAAATTTATACTAAAACAATTAGACAACTCGCCCTCATTTTCTATGAGCGATAGTCAACTCGGCTCCGCCTCTGCTCATAGAAAACTCGGGCTCGTTGTCTAATTGTTAAATAACATTCATTAGACATCAGTTATGGAATTGTACTTTCTCCTGCTTTTCTTTTACAGGTAAGTAACAATAACATCATTGGAATTTGAATGATTATATAAAAAATAATTTATTTCCCCAGGTATGTCCGCATTTGTACCCTCAGTCAGGGTTATGAACTTGGATTGTCATTATTGCACAGTTATACTTTCACTAATATACTGTATGTAAAATTTCAGCTTGGGCAGCAATTTTTATCCAATTTATATATACAGGTACCAAAATACAGTATGCTTTGCTGGTACGAGAGTAAGGCCTCTATATTATATATACATTATATAATATATATAATACCTGTATATAACATATAATATATATATTATAATATATTCCATGAACATGTCAGAGCTTACAATATCCTTTTCTTCTTTTCAATAGATGTTTTGAAGCATGTTGAAATGAGGCTGTTTGATAGGAAGGGAATGCTTCTACAAAGTACAGTTGCCTTGACATCTAATCACTTCAACAAATATGCTGGCGAACTGATGCATTGTCAGTAGTTCAAGGTGGGCTTGAACTACTGACAATGCATGTCATTTTTTGACAATGCAAAGGTCATCTTTTTGACTTGGTGTCAAAAGGATTAAAAGAGGTGCACTTGATAGTTGATATGATCGAATGAGCGCATGAAAAGTGTTGCAGTAAAGGTAAGTAGAAATATAACGCTTCTCAGTGATCCAGGATCTCAGGTATATTAATGCCTGGCTCCATATCAAATATCAGTGAAAATAGAAAAAAATCGAAAACAATTTCAAAAGAGCTAATATCAAGGGTGTTGAAGTTTTTATACATGTATTAGACCATCCTGCATTTAAACATTAATTTTGTTGCCATGACTACAATCACGTGACTAAGTTATCCCTTTGTATTTGAAGCGTGAAAACAACGCCGCCGGAGTCCATGGTTTCTTGCTCAAATTAATTATATTTTAGCAAGCAGATACTATGATGTTCGTAGATCATAGATCAGTCTTGCCCCTGCTCACTGTGCATTTAAAAATTGAGATATTAATAATGTTACGAGTGGAACGCGTCATTTGTAATTCTTTATGAATCATTATTTGCAAACAAAGCTTGTTCGGAGCAGGGACAAGACTGTTTTACATACTGTTTGGTCCGTACTAAACACTAACGCTGTGTATTAGAAATATTAACATGAAATTGCTGAGTCCAAAGCGAACGCGTTTTCCCACGCGATCAGCTTGTTAATTCCGCCATTGTTATTGAGCCCGTAAACAACACTACAGCGGAGAACCCCACCAACAAACAATTTGGTGAACATTAAGCAGGCTAAAATTCAGGCAACACGGTTGATTACAAAATAAAATTAAGTTGACAGTAATCCGCAATTCCGGATATTAAGTGCGATAAGCATTGCATAACTAAAATATTGGCGCAAAAGTTTAAACTTGCACAACGCGCAGTGACGCTCAGTCGTGTTTCAGTGACAACTCGGGTCCTTTCAAGTTGTTGAATGATGATGGTAAAAGGCAAAACAAGCAATCGAGTTCGCATGGGCAGAAACTTCAGTGATAAGGTACGTGGAATATATACACCATTATACATTTAAATTGCCTATCCGGGGTTTGGGGATTTTACATATTCCTAATCTTTGGGTTCTACCAAGAAGAAATGTAAAGATGAAATTGTCGTTCGAAAATTTCATCTTCATGCCTTTCCCCCTGCTAAAGTTGATTTACTATTCACAGGAAATGACGTCAAAATGATATATTATACCGAAACAATCTTGAATGCTGTCTTGAAACGTCTAGAAACGTCTTGTCGTTCCTCCATTGTTTACAGGCTCGTCTTGGTTTACGCGCGAGTACTGGGTACGAGCGGGGTATTCAAACTTGAATTACCCGCTGATTACGTCATCAGCTAGGAATTCGAGGTTAAAGTGGGAAATTCGTTTAAATTGACTGGTCACGTGGTACAAATCTAGCTCTTTGATTGGACAATTTATAGTTGAGGTATAATATTGCTTAGTATTAACCAACTACAGGCAGTGGACTATTACATACAAACCCTGCATTTTGATTGGCTGAGCTACAGTACCCGCTGTCTATTTGCGATATGGCAGAATGCTTTTTTCAAAGTGTCAATTTATTTTAAAAATACAGTACATATACTATAGATGACAGCATTACAGATGAATTATGTTATAATTAAATAAAATAAAAACTTTATTTATAATCATACATGTACATCATTTTCCTCTTTGATTGCATGTATGATGTAAAATTATTTGCATCATCAATCAGTCAATTAATTAACCAATTACTTAATCAACTAATTTGTGAGGCAGCTGATGCAGAATATGCAATAAGATTTAAATTAACTGGAGAAAGTCATTAAATACATGTAATTTATCTACTAAAATAGATGCTATGGGGGAAGACAGTCCTTATCTGCAAGACAGCGAGATAGACTGACAATGAGTTTTGAAAGCCATGACGCTGCCAAAGCAAGACATGACAAGCAGCGATGTACTCCTGGACCAGATTCCAAACAGAAAAGTCCTGTTGGAGACTTTCAGAACATGGATTGGAACAAGGAGGGTTTGAAGATGGAAGTGAACCAGTATGAATTGGTCTGAGTTGGCTCGACGATATCAAATAGGAAATAGTGCAGGAGAACCAGCAAAAAATGGAGGACAAGTTATTAAAGAATGGTTAAAGTCAGAGGGAGTGGATATTAACAGATTTGGTAAACGAAAACAAGAAAACGATCATGGTGAAACACGGGTGAGATAGAAGAAGAGAAGAGGTGCTGGAGGAGAAATTACTATCCCTTGCCAAGAAACAAATAGAAAATTAAAAGAAAAGCTCAAAGAACAAGTTTTATCTGGGGAATACAATGTAGGAGAGTCAATTGTACCAAGACAGGTATAATAACAACCAAGAATTATACAACTACACTACATACTGTATAATTAACATTTAGTTAACAAACCTCAGTGATCTATAAGTAGATAATCAATCCCATTCAAGCATAGCCAGGTTGATCATGGCCACTGGATAATATGAGAAAATTAACTTGTTGTTTTATTGTTTAACCAACAACATGATCGTACATGTACTGTATAGTCAAAATTCCAACTATTGGTGAGAGGCAGTGCCTAACTGCACATTACATGACTGTCTTTCCCATATTCTAAAATTTGTTAACACTGTCAAGCCTTACTTTGGTGCACAAATCTGATCTTGTCACCCAAGTAAGGCTTGGTTAATATAACAAAAGCATGATGTACCCTTTGGTACAAAATAAATGATTTACAGTAGCAATGGCAAGTTTGAAAACTTAAAGTCTACAGTTTCGTTAGAATTATTGAGTATAAATCTGTTATTTTTAATTATGATTATTAATTTTGTTAATTTTTTTTTTATTGCAGTATGAGAAGTTGGTTCGAGATAAAGATGGTTTTATTGTCAGGTCTCATTGTTTGGTTGAAGGACGCAAACATCCTCTAACTGAAATCCGTGAAAGAAAGCTATATGAGCTTGAAAGATTCATGAAAAATCATTCTGATGATGACTTCAAGAACATTGAAAATATTTTCATTGAGCTTCCTGAGCATCTACCACATAAAGAAGCTTCTGAACTGAAGGCTGTTGTTGAATTATGCATTGGAGAGAAAGAAACAAAGAGGACTTTTGATTATCGATGTGCTTTGATCTTGACTGCAAATCAAGTGAGAGGCAAAGTTAATTCAAAAGCCCAAATGTTGCTGGACACTCTAGTGGAAATTCAGGAAATAGCCTACAGTTCAGAAGCACATCGAGTCCCAAGATCTGTGCTACGACTGCATAATCTCACTTGGTGCCATGGAATGTTGTGTAGGAAATTGATTGGATTTTCTTTGAAACATCTAACACGTAAATTCTACGGGAACTATTTCCACAATATTACATTGCATGCACCCATCCAGAATCGGTTGGTAAGTGGTAGAACATCCAATGTTGAAGAACAGGAGAGAGTCTTCAACACCATTATCAACATTACACGAGCCACCTCATCCTACCATGCAAGTCATATCACCGGAAACATATTTATCCGACTTGAGGCAGAGAAGAAGATGAGAGCGCACCAAACTTCTACCATTGAGAAGCAAGAAGCACGCATTTCAAAACTTGCATCCACCTTACCTCGTTTTGGCGACACAATTATTCCTCGCCAAATGTTGATGACCAAGTCTTCAGTTTGGCAAGCTCACTTGGAAAGAATCAGTGATTTTCTATTGGCAGGTACAGTATGTACTAAACAAATAAATAAATTGTACATTATGTCATCATATTTCATTTTAAGAGTACTGTATAATACATGTACGTATTATTATCCCCTTGCCCGGCGCGAAGCGCCGGCCGAAGGCCTGAGGGCGAGGGTGCTAATATCGACCGGCGTTTAGTCCCTTATCACGCAAGATCCAAGCCGTTCCTAGATCTAGGATCAGTTTATAGGTATATATATATATATATATATATGATCAACCGTCCTCGTGCGCGGCATCGGAAAATATGGCACTGGTAACTAGATACTCAGATTAAATTGAACCGTCACAAGAGACATAGTTTTTTGAGGAAATAGAAATGCGAGTCCGAGTATGTATTTTGACTCGCTAATTCCATATCTGTTTTCAGAATTGAAAACGGTTATATGTTGATCGAGATTATCATAGCCGACCAAGCCCGGACTAATTTCTAAGTACATAAACCATTTTTACGAAGGGTATTCACGTTCTCGTAATATAGTAGACACATATGTTATGTATTTTGACTCGGTAATTCCAAATCTGTTTTCAGAATTGAAAACGGTTATATATTGATCGAGATATTCAACATAATATTCGACGAAGTGACCGGTTAATCATAGCCGACAAAGCCGACTAACTTTCTAAGTACATAAACCATTTTTACGAAGGGTATTCACGTTCTCGTAATATAGTAGACACATATGTGATGTATTTTGACTCGCCAATTCCAAATCTGTTTTCAGAATTCAAAACGGTTAAATATTGATCGAGATAACGTTCAAAATAATATACGATGAAGTGACCAGTTTATAATCGACTAATTTCGAAATACATAAACCGTTTTTACGAAGGGTACTCACGTTCTCGTAATATAGTAAACGCGTATGTTATGTATGTTGACTCGCTAATTCCAAATCTGTTTTCAGAGTTTAAATCGGTTAAATATTGGCCGAGATAACGTTCAAACATTTCTTCGACGGTACGGGCTTTTGGAAATTGTGAATTTTTGCAAAACAGAAATACACGGCCACGGCGTGCGAGGTCTGGGCACCATGGATGGAGAAATTCCCGTAGGGGGGGGGGGGGGTAGAAAAGGCGGGCGAGGGGATTATTGCGAATTCGTATTTCTAGTTTTACTTAACTAACAATGCCATTTTTAACTGTGTCAGTTTATAGTTTTCAAGTACACTACACTGCAACCCAGAATTTTTTTATTTATTTGCTGGTAAACAATTAGTATGTGTATTTGATTTAAAGCAAGCTTGTACAGTATAACAATTTATTTTGCTATATCTTTCTTAGGCAAACATGTATGGTGGAAAGAAAATGACAATGGGGGCATTGAGTTTAAAGATGGCAAAGGAAATCCTGACTTCCACACTGAAGGCCCATCTCTTCATCATTTCCGATCTTGTAATTTCAAGACAGAGGAGCAATACTTGAAAGAATGTTGGAAGAAGTGTTTGCAAGACAAAGCCTTGATACCAGCCGTCCAATTACGCATCGAAGATGAGAATGGGAATTTAGTGCTAGAAAATCTGTTTTGTGTTGGTGAGACATCTGGAGATTTAGTTGGTAAAGGTGCTGATTGCTCAATAGGTAGTGGCTTAGTTGATGGTGATTCAGTTGGTGGTGATTCATTGGTTAAGGTGCATGCAATATTACAGTTGATAGAGATAATTTAACTGGTGGAGAGGGTGCTGATTCAGTTGATGAAGGATCAGTTGATAAAAGGTCAGATACTGAAAATATTGGTCAAGATAATGAAACCGAGTCTGACGAGGATCAAAATGTGATTTCATTTAAAGAAAACGAAGACATGATTGACTTGGAAGTTCAACCTATCTTGAATGACAATGTTGAAACTGCCACCTCAATACAAAGGGAAAGAACAACACAAGGTAAACTACATTTCTTTATGGCAAATGTTTTTCTAATACATCTCGCATTGGTGGTGCTACTGTAACTTATAATTGCGCAGTTTGTAATTGTTGCCAAGGCCAGTTTCAACCGACCCTTGTAGTCAATATTGTATTGAGCTATTGTTTTATTATTTTGCTTTAATAGACAAGCAAACAACAGAATCTAGTGATTCAGGGCAGTCTTCCTCAAAGCAGTGCGAGACAAAATTTGGACATTCTCTGGAAAGATGTCTGGGACCAACCGAGGAAGTTTATCGTTTGATAAAGCCAGAAAACAATTAAAGCAGAACCCACAAAGTAAAGATTATCGAGAGGAGTACTTGGACAATGCGGCATTAATGCAAACAAGGGTTTCTAAAGAATTATCCAAATCCAAAGATCGACTAAAAACATGGGAGAAGCAACATTTCACCAAATACTGTGAACTACCATCCTCACAAGACATGCTGTCCAATGCAACAACAAAGCATCTGGTGGATACAATTAAACATTTGAAAGCCCTCTTCAAGGAATTGAAAAATCAATAACTTAAACAAACGGTTCAGAACCAACTCTCCAAAAGTTGACCTTAACCCTCCACCTGCTTTTGTAATTCCATATTAGGGGGTGTTTATATGGACCTGGTTAACCACGCTTATTTTCATTTGTGCATAAGAGGGCTTGCTTGCCTACCCGGGCTGGTGTGTTTACCGAGCTAACTGCAATTTGTTTCACACGATGCCCGAAATCACGTTTTTACAAGTATGTTTTCAATTTTTAACCAACACATGAACAAACACAACTTAATTGTGAAATGAAAAGTTGTCCAAAAAATATTGGTCGAGTCAAACTTTGTTGCGTATACTGAGCTTCGAGTTGCTAGCCCGGGTAGGTGGGCCAGCCTGGTCATTTGCATTTATATGAGAAAATACCCAGCCAGGATAGCCGAGATCCCGGTTTGCCAAACTGAGATCTTGGTTGTGTGGGCTGGCTTGGTTCTCATATAAACGCAAGAAGAAAATTAACAAGAAATTCTAATAATCGCACAATCTTGGCATTGGACAAAACTGCTGAGGCAATTGTTCTCAATTAGTAAAATTTGACAACCACACCTATATTTGGGCACCTCTCCCCCACCTTTCAATGTTGTTTTAGGCCCACTGTCCAATGTGAGCTCAAGTATATCCAATATTGTAAAGGGGGAGCAGGTTGTCCAAGATCCCTAGCCTCCATATAAACACCCCCTTAGAACCATTGTTTACTCATTCAGACGACTATTTATAACTTACTCACATCAGCTTGCTGCTTTTGAAATTTATGAGATCCATGTACAGTTATCCAAATATAAAAGAAATATTTAATGACATTTTTAAGTTTGAAATTCACAGCATAATTTGTCTCTGATCAATCGGATCCGATTTTCTTCCTGGTGATTGTGATTTACAGATAGCAAACTTTAATACAATTTTTCCAGTTTGAGTATGGGGATATATTAATATATTTTATTCCCAAATTGTCTCCAATACTATACTGTAGTTCGTACACACATGAATCACACGAAAATTGGGTCCGATTAACAAATTTGTCTCAGCAAAGGAGTATAGCTTTTTATGTAATATATATAGTTTAAATAACGCAATGCCCTGAGGACCAGCTGGTCCCGTCAAACTTATAAATCCAAAATTGTAAACATACCTGAATTTATTGCAAGACACCCGTTTCTGCCATTCTGGTATTGAAATGTATAAGTTATAAATCCAAGTCCAAATGATGCCTGAAAGGACAGTGTTTTTCTGTTGCATATAGTAACTATTCTTTCGTACTTTAAAGTCTGGGTATATTGTTTCATCGCCATAAATTGTTGATGTTAATACTATACCGGCGTCGAGGCGTTTGAACAATTTGCTGATGAAACATGAGAGCGAACAATTTTGGCAAAGCTCATTAATATTGCTACTTTCCATCTTCCACACTGATATGACGTCATTTTATGCCGAATGAACAACGCAACTAAAACTATGCTTATGGTTAAAAATTTGCCCAACTTTAAAAGTATACCTTAAACGAAGAAAGCCCTAACCATGTAGATCAATGGCAGTAACTTTATGAAAAAAACAAGAATGATGCATATCAGTTTGGTTGTTAGAAACAAGGGTTTTCCAAATAAGGAGTCCAAAGCCAAATAAAGTTAAACTTGGCGGTAAAATCGATATGCTTGCGCTGTTGCGCGCAATTTTCTTTTGTAATTCTTAAATTCACTGTTTCAATTGAACTGCTGCAACCAGCATCAGATGGGCAAGCCAGTCTTGAAAACGATGGAGACAGAGAAGAAGAGGAAAATGAGAAACTCAAGGAAAAAGCGTCGAACACAACGGCGTGCTTTTGATAAATGCGCGGCTGCTGCTGGTGTGATATCACGCAAGATCAGCGTAATCAGTGCAACAAAGCAAAATAACTCAGGCGAAAAATACCAATCGAAAATCATGTTAGAAAGGTAAAGTTTGATTAATGGTTTTATAACAAAACCATTGAAGGCATGAGGGTGTTCAGTTCTGCATTCAGTATTCATAATTTCACATGAAAAACTTAGGACTGATTTGCGCAAGTGTTCATGTATAATGTATAACGAATTTTTTAGCTATTTATATGATAAATTAATTTGTATATTTATACCAGCCCTGCCGAGAGGGGCCCTGGGGCAGTTGCCCCGGCTAACCCCCGGGCCAAATAAGGGCCACGAAATTATAACCATCATGCAAACCCTACATATTGAATGAAGCTTCTTAGGGACCGTGAAAGACCATAACCCCACCTTCTCCCGGGTCTATCTTGGCTCTCAGTAGCCCTGCCATGTATACTGCAGATTTGAGAAGGTACATGTAGCATATTAAGTATTTGATCCCTTTATTAAATATTTTATTAAATATTTGATCTCTATTTGATCATCCATTCTACATATTTATTTAGTGTGTCTGCATAAATTATTATATATATTTACATTTTACATATTTTAGGTTGGAGTGGATATAAATAGACTTGGAAGTGCATCTCAAATGTTTATTGCCTCCATAAATCAGATCAGCCCCAGTGAATTAGTACCACAGGAGCAAAGTCCTTCTAAGAATATTGGTTCAGGTACATATGGAGAATGTGTTCTAAAGAGATACAAACGCTTTGAAATGATTGTTCTTGAAAAGCAATTACCTACATCTGATTTAAAGGCAGTTATCAACGAGGCTCAATGCATGAATATCCTGACACATCAGTGTATTCCACACTTACAGTACTGCTCAGAAATAACCTAACACTGCGTTCGCGTTCCGAACGCGTTCCAAACGCGTTCGGAACGCGTTCTGAACGAGTTCCGAACGCGTTCGGAACATCATTGTGACTTCGCTTAAAAAGTTAATGGGAAGACTTCGTTAATTTCTGACTTTAGTAAACTTCTAAACGGATTTAACTTGATCATTTGATTGCTGGACTGGTTATGGTATATGTTCACCAGACGAGATTAAAACAGAAAGTATATCGTTCGGAACCCGTTCCGAACGCGTTCCGAACGAGAATAGAATGCGTTCCGGTCGCGTTCGGAACGCGTTTTTCGTTAGGTTAATTCTGAGCAGTACTGTACTAGGAATCCAAATTGAACATAAACCATATTCATTAGTAATGGAATTTATTGGTAATAATATGGAATCCATAACAGTTCATAAGTTATTGGTCCAAAGCACAGCACAGCAATCACCACTTAGTACAAAAGAGTGGATCTCAGTTTGTATGGATATCAGTGAAGCTGTTCAACATATTCACAGCAAAGGTTTTTTGCACTGTGACCTGAAGACAAATAATGTTCTTGTGTTTCAGAAGAGGGGCTTTGTTATTGATTTTGGCAAAGCTTGTCCAATTTCAAAGCCATCGGCCAGTAAGTATACCTCTTTCTATCACCATATAGCCCCTGAAGTTTTGAGAGGTCAGTCGGTCAACATTTACAGTGATGTGTTTTCTCTTGGGGAGATTATATATGCTGTAGGGAAAACATTGCAGAATGTATGTTTGAAGTCCTTGGGGAAACAATGCAAGGATACCAAATCTTTTGGGCGACCATCTTTACAGGAAGTACTGCAAATAATGAGGGAAAGTTATAATGCTTCATTTCACCTAAAATTTAAAAAAGGAATTATTAAACTCCTAACTATAGTACTGTTTACTCCAGTTTATTCCATAATAATGCCATTACACTAAGTTGCATACATATTGAAACATATTACAGTAGCAGAATAACTTATATCATACTAAATTAAACAACTATCAGAACTATGTATTGTTGTCAAAATGTTGTCAAGACTTTGAGACTTTAGGCAGCCAGTGCAAACTAATTTATGGTACATTTAAAATAACAATGTATACTAAATAATTATATATTACATGTACTGTGAACTGTGGAAACTCATGTTGTCAAGACTTCGAGTCTTTGGGCAGCAGGTTGTCAAGACCTTGAGTCTTTTGCCAGCCAGTGGAAACTAATTTATGGTACTAGAATAACATTTAAAATAATAATGTATGGTAAATAATTATATGTAGTACATGTACTGTGAACTGTGGAAACTCATGTTGTCAAGACTTCAAGTCTTTGGGCAGCAGGTTGTATAAAATAAATTATAATATATAATAATAGTGGAAATAGTGTAAAGGACATCCTGCCAAGACTTTTTGTAAATATGCAAAAAACAGTAGAACTCCAACAGTCAACACAATTAATATTGAAATAAATTAGCGAAAAAATACGCTGAGGCAAGCAGTAAAAAGCCTTGCCTTCAGCATTCCTGTGTAGCGTTCCTGTGTCACGTCCTTGCCTGGTGTGTCCCACGTGCGTCTCGCGCGAAGCTTAAAGGTCCATTGCGTGGACAGAGCCAGGCATTAATGTACCTGAGATGGCATATGACCGGATATGATCAGGATCTTTATGCTTACCCAATTAGTTTGGCAGGAAAATGTGACAATTGAAACTGTGTATTATTTCAGTTCTTCTAACTTTTTAATTTTCTTTTTGTTACTCATTGCTGTTACAAATTGCCACTTGACATTATTGTTAAAATGTTCTGTTGATACAAGGGTCAAAAACTAGGGACGAGAGTGAAAAATACATCATTCCTGGCTTGTATCTTTTGTTTATCAATCAATTTGTTCACCTTGTTTTCAAGGGGTTAATTGCGTTTGAACATGCAGTATAAGAACCTAGTGACATACAGGAATGCTCAGAACTGAAATATTGATATTGTATACTGTATGCTGCTTCTTTTCAGATTGCTCATGCACAAACAAATGATGAATTGGCAAATGTATTGATGGAGGATGAAAGCCTGTCTGTACTTTCCTTAGTAGGATGTAGAGGAGTTCCTTCTCGTGAAACCCTTTCTTCCAAGGATTATCTTGTAAGGTGAGTCAAAGTACTTTGTATGGTACACACTAATCCTGTAAATAAAATCCCATGTATCCTAAAATTCCTAAAGTATGAGCAATGTTAATGGAAATCTTATAATGCACTTATTGTTGTATTAACCAAAATCTGTACATGTGACTTTGATGTCAGCAGTTGCCTGTGGTGTGGGATTATATTTTTATATTTAGGTCATATTGTGTAGTTCAAGAAAATATCCATACCCCCACAGAATGGACTGGAATTTCCAGGGGGTAGAGGGTCTTTTTTGCCTACATTTCCAGCAGCGTGGGGGGCACCAAAAACTGGAATTTCAAGAGGGGTTGGGGCTATAAATTTGGTACCAATTTTGGAAAATCCAGGGGGTTCATAGGAGAAATCCCTTTCGTGGGGGTATGGATATTTTCTGGAACTACACATTGAAATGATTGATTGAAGAAATGCTTGTTACTTTTGTTCACCAACTTTTAAGTGAATGTTGAAACCATGGTTAATTTAGTGATACAATGCCTACAGTAATATAGTGGTATTGGGCCAGGAATGAGATGAAGTTGGAAAACCATAATTTGGGAGTTGAATACATGTAGCTGGTTGACTGCCTGTTATTATCCTTTTATCTAATTAGGCTACGTTTTAACTTTAGCAAATCCTGCAATAGATTCTTACCACTAGATTTTGTTTGATCTGTATGTAGGTCAATTGTCGTTAAGGCGGTCATTGAGCCACAGTTTGGTATGATTTCCCAACTGGAAGATGGCTTGAAAACCTATGGATTTCTACAGGAAGTGAAAATTGCCCCTAATCTGTTTGTTGCAGGAGCATCAAAAATGTTCGAAGTCACATCTGAGGAGTTCTTGGCAGATCTGGTCGTGGAGTACAATGAAAAGCAAGTGGAACGACAAGCAGAGGAAGACACATTCAAATTCTTCAGTGATTTCGTGGAATTCTTGTTTCATGCTGGTAAGAAAAATACAGAATCTTTAAACCTCATTGGCTATTACCGGTAGTTGCCACTAAGAGTGTTGCTCCCTGCAATGTAAATCTTGGTATTGTCACAAGAATAACAAAACATTGGGGGTGCTGATGGTAAAATTTCTAAAATTACAGAGATCTCAGAAGCACACGGTGAACAGTTGAAAACACAATATCTGATAACTCGTATATTTTGAGCATCAAATTTCTTCTTCGGGCAATCGATGATGAAAAATATGGGACAAAAGCATTCTATAACACTTGTTTAGCCCTGTTCGACTGATTTTTGTCGGTTGGACAACAGTGATTTTTGCTACAATCAATGTCTATTCTTTTATACTGTTTCCAACATGGGATACAGTGGGGGATGGAGGGCTAAATTATCAAAAAGTAACTGGTATTCAGCATAGTCAATCATTAACAATCGTGGTTGTCTCATGATGTATTGTTGAGGATTGGGGTTGATAGGGTATTAAGTTTAGTAGAATTTGGGCTATTGTGCAAAAATAGAATATTTGGGCCAATTAAACTGGACATGCACCCTGATTTAAGTTCTACCTCGTAGATTATAGACCAGTTTATAACAGCTTTTGTTGTTCAGTGAATGTGACTTGTCACTGTCAGATCTATTCAAGTTCATTACTGGTTCATCTAGTATACCACCACTTGGAATGGGTGAAACGGTTGTAATTGGTTTTTACATGGATGCCAGGAAGGATGCATGTGCAGACCAACAACATCAACGTGCATGCTCAAACTATGTTTACCAGTGCACATTCGGTGTTTTGACCTGATGAAAGAAATGCTCCTGTCAGCCATACTTGAAGGCCAGGGTTTTGGGACAGCCTAATTTACAATATTTCCTGAACTGAATGTTTAGTAATGATTACATAAACTGAACTGCACCTGAGATGTCTTACTCTTAGAAGATGTTACAAATTTAAGTTTTTTTTGTTAAATGTTGCGTTATTGAAAACAAATATCAGACAAGTACTGTCAAGTAGTAATATTATTAATGGATAGTATTCTATAAAATATTAATGGACACATCGAAGTCTTGTTCAAATATTTGTGACATTAAATTGTATTGCAAACCTGCCAATACTGTACAAAATTGTGTTGTCACTGAAGTTATTTCAGTATTGGGCACTAAATTAGTATAACTATATACTGTATTTGAGTATTATCTATCAACTAAAGATACTATATCTTTGCCTTGGCAAATTTTCATTGATCATACAGTATACCGTAGTTACTCAATGTTATCTCGTTCTGCCAAAAGGTTTTTTAATGTTGTATATGTACGCTTGTTCACCATGATCATTACACCAATCTCTGGTACAGTTACGTTATTCTGTGTTTGTATGTCCGGTACAGGACCTTCATCATCAACCCCAATGTTTCTGACAGATAAGATCAAGAACAGCCCCATGATTAGAGTTTGCTTGGCTGTAAAATGCCTCTGTCCAAATTTGATATGGGCTTCTATTCTGTTCGGTTGAGAGAGGATGATGATTCCACTGTTGAACAAAAGAAGCAATTGCTCGATTGATTCGTGGTTTGTAACCAAATACAGAGCTATCAAGTGTACATCATCCAGTGGGTCTAGCAAGTTGTGAGATTCTAAGTAATAAAATAGATTATTGAAGTATAGTACAATATAGAGGTTGACATCTTTCCACAATCTTTCAATCCTCTGATTGTGAACAGAGAGACCAGTAATGACTGGGTTTCTTAATACCTCGTAATGATGTAGCATATGACGTGCAACAGCCACATTTTCAGTCCCATGGTCACATCTCACTCTCCTTGGGAGATGAAATTGCTGAGTTGCTTCCAGAAATAGAGAACAAACAGTGTTTGCTCTGTTGTTGTCTGAACACATCAAATAAACAATTGTGCGGGAAAACCCATCAATACCACCATGCTGGACAAATCGCCAACGGATCAATTTATGATTCCCATCAATATGCCTAAAAATGAAAGAATCATTAAGCTCTTTTCCAAAAATCTGTTCAGGTTATGTTGAAGGGTTGACAACTGTCTTCTTAATTAACCTGGATAAGACTGGATGATTCAAACTAAGATTTTGAAATTATGCAGTTTATCCCCAGTCTTATCCAGATTAATTAAGAAGACAACTGTCAACCTTCAACATGCATGTTATTCTACTGCCTAATACCAGACGATTTTATCCAGCATGTGGAAGGCTAAGAATGATGCAACCTTACCAATTAAAGAGTAAGTCATTGTGTGGTGATCAATTTGAAACTTCACTCCCCCTGCATACTCCAGGAATTTTACTTTGAATAGTTTATGGGAGGGGGAGAATTTTAAGTTTGAGGTTAAGTTTGAGGGTGTGGGAGTTTCAATCAAGGGATTTGAACCATAAATCAGCATTTGGGTTTTTACTTTGTTTTGGTATGATTCCCTTGCCCGAGGTATCCCTTCAGGGACTGCGACCCTCCAAATGAGTTTGACCTTGCAACAACTTTACCTATCCTAGGGGGTACACCGATTTGTTATTAATGTTTATTAACAGTAATAAACTTTATATATGGGGGGGGGCTTATATTCAGAATGGCAAGAGTGTTAGTAAATTGGTGGGCTTATGCATGGGGGGACTTATATTGGTGGGGCTTATATTGGTGGGGTAAGTATTCGGCGATAATAGTACATACCATAAAGCATTGGGCGTTGGTACATTGTAAACGCGTCGGTTAATAGCTGTCCGTCTTCTCATATCTCGACTAATGGGGTCTACCCAACCAATGGCTTCTTTTACTCTTTCTCTCTGAATATTGATACCTTGTGCCCTCAAAGAGCCAATAAGCATTCTTTCACCAGATTGTGGTGATAGATCCAGGATCCTTCTGACAAACACATCTAATTCATCATTTGGAATATCACTATAGGAACCTCCATGGCCAACCGCCATTCCTGCTTCTTGTCTTCTACACCTAATAGTTCTCTCTGACACGCCGAGCATATCTGCAATTTTCGTCCAGGAAAAATGCAGTGAACGCAGACCTTTCAGCTGCTCCGTTGGTATGAAAAAGCGTGATCTTCCTGCGCCACATGCATCATCGCGTGCTTCATACGGACATCTATAACGGTCTTCGTTTTCCGAATCGAAGCCATTGAATCTTTCGTTAAAATGATTAATATACCCTTGCACGCCGGCAATAACCGTCGCAAATCCACAGCAGATATCTTCTGACCAGTCTTTAACATGAAGGAGTACCACTAGCCCATTCACAAACTCTTTGGCTCTGCACACTAGAACCTCTGCGA
Source organism: Chrysogorgia sp. JL179-B06 (assembly GCA_035772405.1). Taxonomy (NCBI): domain Eukaryota; kingdom Metazoa; phylum Cnidaria; class Anthozoa; order Scleralcyonacea; family Chrysogorgiidae; genus Chrysogorgia; species Chrysogorgia sp. JL179-B06. The sequence continues at coordinate 160,392 of JAYKKM010000272.1, read as the reverse complement.
AACGGGCATCAGATGTAAACGAATGGCGACGAAGGTCGTCGAACAAATTTATCCCGAGCGATAGAAATTCGAAACCCTAACTCAGTGGAATTACAATTCATAACACGCTTTTTGTTTACTTTGAAAAAAGTGTGTTCTTCTACAAACTCCGCTGACAACGTAATACAAGACTCGTGTTTTGTCGCTGGTTTGTATATTTGACACGTTTTATATTTGGCAATACGGCTTTAATATATTTGTGCATTTATTTTTCGAATTCGGGGTATCAGGTATGTTTTATGTATTTGAGAATGGTTTATATATTTAGGGTTTTTGCACATGTATATTTCATATTCCCTATTATATTTAGCGATTAGTATTGTATATAAAGTCGGCCTCGTGTATATATTTGACAAATGTAATTTTGTCCGGTATCGCGCGTCATTATTTGACAAATGTAATTTTGTCCGGTATCGCGCGTCATACCAAAGGCTGTTAAAGAACGAAGGAAGCTGTATCCTCTTTATCATTCAAATGTCTAGGGGTGCATATAGTGCAAGTATAGGCGTCAATTTGGTTTTAATAAGACATAATAGGGATTCTAACCCGATTGTTGGTGAGGATAGGTTAATATACATTAAGTTGTGGAGCTGGCAGCGATGATGGATAATTTAATATTGATGCTCTTGGGGTCTCAATGCAGGCAGAGAAACTGATCTTTCCTAAGTCTGGACATGAAACTGATCGGTAAATAGAAACCCTAGGATTGGTACCATGAACTACTACAAGAGAAAAAAGGCATTTCAGAGCTTTTGGTTTTGAAGTTCAATGTGAACGTGGAATTTGCATTGTAAATGAGTTATTCTGGTACAGTGATCGTGTTACATTGTGTTTAATTAATGTCGGAAGGAATTTGCCTGTATACAATGGTCGATTACGGTTCAGAAGACACAGCCGTCCGTGTGCGTATTATGCCAACTTGAGTGTACGACATTCCATCTACCGCTCATCGGTGATTTGATATTCAAGTTGAATCCTGGTCCTGTGGGTCGACGTGCAACAACACTCACTTCAATAATTACTGTCCATGAAGAGAAAAGTTCAAAGCGTGTTAGAAACCTTCAAATCTTATTAATATAACTTGCTCATCAGTGAATAGTGCGACGCGTAGTCTGTTGACATTATGTTTGGTGAATGCACAGTCAATAAGAAACAAAACAGTTGATTTTGTTGATTATATTTGTGATTACAAACACGACCTTGTTGCTGTAACTCAGACATGGCTTCGAACCGCTGATGATGCTATTAGAGTTGAACTTTGCCCAGCTGGTTACAAGCAGATAGACTACCCTCGTATAGGACGGAATGGTGGAGGCATTGGGCTTCTCTACAGGGACGCTTTTAAAGTGACTAGGGTTCGAAATGGTGATGAGAAATCCTTTGAGCATTGTGAATTGCTGGTGCAGGCGTCAACTTCGCGGAAGATCAGAGTCGTTAGTGTACAAGCCGCCATACACCGAAGACCACAGAGTTCCCATGGGCACTGTTATGAGTAAGTTTTCCAATTACATGAACTCCATCATTTTGTCAAAATAACAGCTACTTATTCTTGGTGACTTCAACATCCATTTGGACGACTCAACTAATGCTGACACAATGAAATTTATTGATCTTCTAGAGTCGCTTGGCGAGTATGTGAGAGGGCCGACCCACATTCACGGTCATACCCTTGACCTTGTCATTACACAGAAGATGGAAACTATACTACCTCTCTAATCATGCTGCACTTCATTGTGATATTAACATCAACAAACCTATGTTCCAAGCAAAGAAAATATCTTACAGGAAGGTGAAGGCGGTTGACATGGATAGTCTCAAGCGAGACCCAGTACTGTCTGACTTATGTAAAGACGGGCAAGACACTCTTGCGTCATCTATTGATCTGGATGTCCTTGTACGTAATTATAACGCGAGTTTGAGCAGTATTATGGATCGACATGCGCCGTTGGAAACTAAAATCGTGAGGGCTAGGCAGCGCAGGAAAGCAGAACGTAGATGGAGGATGACGAGATCGCCTGAGGTCTGAACGTGTTCAAGAGATTAAAAAATCATGTGACCTACATCAGCACCAAGGCGCGTAGGGACTTCTATGTGGAATTTATGAGTGAGAACAGTGGAGATCAGAGGAGACTGTTCATGGCCACTAGAGCACTTCTCCTTCCAAAAGATAACTTATGCTTCCCTGAATATGTTGATTGTATGGTATTGGCCAATGACATTGGTCAATTTTTAATATCCGTGCTGATCTTGATGCCGCGGTCGGACTCGGAGTAGCTCAGGCTAGAATCCATAACGATTCGGTGTTTGATGGTGACCAGAAACTGCAGAATTTTTCACCCCTTTCTGCTGTGGCAGCTTATTCAGAGATCATCAAAGAAAAGTTGTAACCTTGACCCCATGTTGTAACCAACATCACTGGTAGTTAGTTTGGTTGATGAACTTTTGCCCGTCATTACCCGTATTGTGAACTCTTCCCTCTCCTTGGGATATTTCCCTGGGGAGTGGAGGGCTGCTCTTGTCGATCCCATACTGAAATAGGCTGGTCAAGCTGCGTTGTTAGCAACCTACAGTTTGTTTCCAAGGCGGTGTGTGACCAGACTGTAGAACACCTATCATGCTCAGGATTGTATCCATCATTTCAGTCAGCGTATCGTGCAGGGCATAGTACTGAGACAGCTTTACTTAAACTGTATAATGACATTTTGTTGGCAATGGATCGTCAGCACGTCACCTTACTGGTACTTTTAGATTTGAGTGCGGCATTCGATACTGTCGATCATCAAGTGTTGTTACACCATCTGGAGATCACGTACAGTATTACAGGATCTGCTCTTCAATGGTTTCGATCATATTTAACCGGCAGGACCCAACAAGTGTACATAAACCAGACGTATTCTGATGTTTTTGCACTACCACATGGTGTACCTCAAGGGTCTTGCTTAGGCCCTCTATTATTTACGATGTATGCAAGCAAACTCTTTGAGGTTGTCAAGATTCATCTTCCTGAAGTTCATGCTTACGCAGATGACACCCAGATATATCTTTCGTTTAAGTCGAACTCCGCTACAGGAAAGCAGGACGCTATATCCGCTCTTGAAAAGTGCATCGGAGATATCAGAAGTTGGATGACTGCAGATAAGTTAAAACTCAATGATGATAAGGCAGAATTCATTATCATAGGAACGCGTGTACAGCTGAGTGAATGTATCTGATATTATGGTTTGTCAAGCAAAAGTATCGTCTGTAACATCTGTCAGGAACCTTGGGGCATGGTTTGATGTTAATCTTACTATGTCAGCGCACATAAACAAAACTTGTCAATCTGTCATCTATCATCTGCATAATATCCGACGAATTGGAAAGTATATAACTTTTGACGATAGGAAATCCATAGACCTCTTTCATAATGGCACCCACATTAAATATTCTTTTATATTAATTTAATTAGCCTCGTTCGTGTGTCTGTAATTCCAAAGAATCTTTGCTTTGTAACGAGGCCAGAAAGGCTAATTTGCATGCATATAAAAGAATATTTAGACTGGCCGCCATTATGAAAGAGGTCTATAGTACAGTCAGTTATAATGTCACGCATAGATTATTGCAAGTCTTCTGGCTGGAGCAGTTCAGCTAAGTAAGCTACAGCGTTTACAAAATACAGCAGCTCGTCTTATAGGTAATGTTGCCAAGTACGATCATATCACCCGTACACTTGTTAAATTACACTGGCTCCCTGTTAAGGTTAAATTACACTGGCTCCCTGTTAAGTGTATGGTAAATTTCAAGATAGCTATGCTTGTTCATAAGTGTATATATGGTAAGGCGCCTGAATATTTAAAGGGGATTCAAGTTAAAAGTAGATCGAATTATAATCTTAGATCAAATGGGAGTGTATTACTAGTAGACTGTAGTGCGAGGTCCAAGAAGACCCTAGGAGACAGAGCTTTTAAAATAGTAGCCCCGAAAGTATGGAATATGTTCCAGAGGATATGAGAAAACAGGATAATTTTAAAAAGAAGCATTTAAAAACACATTTTAGCTTAGCATATGTAAGTTACATATGCTAAGCTAAAATAATGTGTTCAGGGGGTAGGGGTCGTATGGGCATGGAATTCTTCAGGGGGCAGGGGTCGTATGGGCATGGAATTCTTCAGGGGGTAGGGGTCGTATGGGCATGGAATTCTTCAGGGGGGTTGGGGTCGTATGGGCATGCAATTCTTCAGGGGTAGGGATCGTATGGGCAGGAATTCTCGATGGTATGGTCGTGTAGGAATTCTTCAAATTTGAACAAAAATGGAATTCTTCAGGCATTCATGGTAATTAGGTTTAGCCTAGTTGGCGTAGCGAGGCCTAGGAACTAGGCTAATTTAGGCTCTAATTTTCGCAGTAATCATCCCTTAATAAAAGTGCTATAGTCTAGAAGCCTCTTATTATTGGGTTTTACAACATCCCTGGCATTCCTTGCCTTAATACTAACTAGGTCCCAAGGACAGTGCAAAGTTTTATAGAATTACACTATGTATCATATATATTAAATAAAACACTAGTAGCAAACGCATGACACAAATTAAGTTTAATGCTATGCAGGATTAAAGATTGCTTGCTTATAAAGCTGCAGGTTGATAAAGGTGATAAGTTGGACAGAAAATTATGACAACTATGTCTATGGATAAAATTTCACGGGCTAATGCCCTATGATTATTGGGAATAAACACAACATCCTAATAAGAAATATTGCTGCAAAATTATGAAAATAAATTAAATGACGATGAACAATAAATATTATAAAAGTACATTTTAGTATCCAGACAAGAAAGAAACAACAGAAAATAATGCTAGTCCAGTGTTTTGATGACGTTAAATTAAGCGAAGTACAAAGAACAAGAAATACAAGATTGATTTTGTAATAAAAAGTGCCATATAATGGGCTACTCAATAACCTTGGCTGTTTGGTCTTTACAGTAAAATACCAAACCTTGGCCACTATTGCTCGGTTAGATATTTTACCATAAAGACCTCAGTCTTGGTCATTAAGTAGTTAATATTAAAATTATTGTTTACGTGTCAAAAATCCCATCCCTCGATCTTTAAAAAAAAAAAAATTCCCTGTCTCAGAAAAAGTCAATCAGTCAATATCCCATCAGTGTTTGGGTTAACATTGTTAGCCTGATATTTACATCACAAAAATTAATATCTCTAGTGAAGGAACATGGGCTAATATAATTATTCAGGCAGTTTCAAATGGTCTTAATTTTGTCAATTCATATTGTTGGAACAATACCAAATTTCTCCAAGGCTACAATTATACAGCCAATAAATGGCCAAGGAACAAAATTATGTTTCAACAACAGAAATGAATCAATCTAACAGTATAACACTGTGTTTACAGTATGTGCACAACAGCCCCAAAAATATAATAGTCGCGACAATACAAAACAAAGTAATACGGTACTCGTATTAGTGCGGTACTCGTATTAGTGTTGACTGCTGAACAGCTCAATACCCAAAACGTATCTACAATTGTATTTCTAAAATTCTATTAAGCCCAAGAATATACAATAAAAATTTCAAATAATCAAGTGCTGTCATACTTAAATATAAACACGAAGTAAATACCGAAACTACAGACCGCTTTACAAAAGTGGAGGAGTCTAATTTCTAACAAAATAATCTCGCAGGTTATTCTGTATCCATTGTGTTCCATTAAAAAAAGGCAGAGACTCGCTACGCTTACCTGTCGGCTGTCCGGACGGTTGAAATGCTGAATCATGACACAACGTGATAGAAATATCCTGAATATCAGACCTTTATTTTATATCCAGGCTCGTCTTCACGTAACAGACAACCAGTCCTTTAATACAATCATATTAATACTGTAAGTCCACAAAATCCCTGTTTTGAGAATATATCGCTCCTTGGGTCGGCCATTTTGATAAATCGAAATTTCAGCTCGCGCGTCCGCAGTAGCATGTTAACATAAAACCGGGGACTCATCTTATATATTCGAGACATATTTAAAGTAAATTGAAGTCAAAACACCACGAAATAATGTTGCCACCCCCGGATGTTAACACAGTCACTCACTCATATATATATATATATATATCGTGTGAATTTTCGCCACTCATCACAATACTGCAAAGTTTAAAAAACTTTGCACTAATAAAAGGATCCCCTTATTATTTGCCACATCCAAAGCTTCAAAACCATAGTTACCATCTATTATATTTAAACCATTGATTGTTTTGCAGTTAACAATGTAAGTTGAGGCTTATATAGACTATTTCTCCTGTTGATTTCTCAGTGCACACAGAACTTCCTTCTTTTTTTTCTTTTTTTTTTTTAAACTTCCAAGCTTATGTTTACATGTTACATAATACTAAACAACATAAAAATGACAACAATATAACTAATACATAACGTGATAAGCTGGGTGAGGGGCAAGCGAACGGACTCAAGGTCCCAACTAGGCAGACCCCTGATACATAAACTATGAACATACAAACAAATTAAATTTTAAATACAGTTAACAACAGGACATGCGATCTATTGATCTGCATTTGGAACATATTGTCTTCCATGTTCGGACTCTCTCAGATTCAAAGTAAATATCCAACTTGTTCAAGTAAAAATTATATAGTTTCCCTTTAAACGATTGGAAAGAGGGAGACTGCCTAATTTGGAATGGTAAATTATTCCAAATTGGAACAATACGATTAAAGAAAGAATCTCTAAAGAGAGAGGTACGGAAACATTGAGGTCGAAGATTTAACGTAGCAGAACTTCTAGTACGACCACTTGCAAAAGAAATGAAGTGACCTAATTGAAGTTTATAAGTGCCACTCGTACATTTAAACAAAAAACACAGGTCACAACACTCAAACCAATATGAGATTGGGAGTAAATTTAAGGCTATCAAGCGCGATTTATAGCTAGGCCTTTCGTCGGGATTAGGGCTACAGTTCATTATGAAACGAGTAGCACGACGCTGAACCCCCTCAAGTAACCTAAGATCCGATATACAAGATTGGGGAGCCCAGACCTCGCTAGCATACCCCAAGTGTGATCGTACTAAAGATAGATATAGAAGTCTCTTTCGATCTTGCCCTATATGTGCGCTGTAATGCCGCCACAAAAATCCAAGCATCTGATTGGTTTTGGCCACAACTAAGGTGACATGACAATTCCACGTAAGCGTGTTGGTGACCATAATCCCGAGGTCTTTTTGGGAAGACACCACAGTGAGGGAATGGCCACCCAACATATAGGGGTTATCTGCAAGAGCAGGCACAGGACTACTTCGTTTCCTAGATATGCGCAGAGAATCACATTTTGTTACATTAAAGCTAAGTCCCCAAAGGCAAGTCCATTGGAATAAACAATTAAGGTCGTCCTGTAAAGTCTGGCGATCCTCACAGGATCGAATACGATGGAAACACTTCGCATCATCAGCAAATAAAGTGACGGTCGTATTGTCACTCGTCATTAACGTACAACAGAAATAAGAATGGTCCCAGGATACTTCCCTGTGGTACACCGGATTCAACAGGGACCCAAGGTGAAGAAGCACCATCCAGAAGTACTTGCTGAGATCTAGATGTAAGGTAATCCGAGAACCAATCTAGGAGGGAATCCCTGATACTGAGTCAAAGGCCTTGCTAAAATCCAAATATACCAGATCAATTTCTTCACCAGCGTCGAGTAGAGCGCCAAGTTCGTGTAGTATTGATAATAGTTGAGTAACACATGATTTACCTTTCACGAAGCCATGTTGCAACGGAGACAAAAGGTGGATGGTAATAGGTAACAACTTTCTCAACAGACACCGCTCACATAGCTTACTGACAAGTGACAAAAGTGAAATCTGTAGTAGTATAGAAGGTGGGGGTACCAGCACAATCGATGTCAGCCAGGCCCGAGAGTTCCAAAATCTTTGCCGAATCAAGATTCGTCAAAAAAATTTCTGTTTCGTAACTTTATGACCTGGCTGACATCGAGTGCGCCGAGTACCCCCACCTTCTATACTACTCTACCGTTGTTTCAGTTCACACGCGGTAGAGAGTTTCACCTTACCTAACTCACAGATAATGGGACGTCTGATAACGTTATGAGGGTTCCTATGTGTACCCCCATGCGACAATACCTCTTAAGTAGTTATGTTGTGTATTATATGGACAGTCTCAGCCAACTAGAGTACTACGGTAAGAATTATGACAAGGCTATTAAAAATATTAACTTGGCGATTGATGAGGCCAAAGCAAGAGTCGTTAAGTATTTACCAAACGCTGACATAGACGACCATACGTTCGAGCCATCTACCACTAAAGACGGGCATGTTAAAAGCGTGAGTATATTTTATGTTGGTGGACCACATCAAGTACTTCGACTCTTGCTCCTCATCATACCCCTTCATATACTTGTTATTTGCCTGCCCATGCCTGTTACATATATAACTTACACCACCACGCATGCCTAATTCTATGAACTGAAACATGTCAATGTCAGACAACAATTCAAGTTCTATACCAGTCATCTTTAACATTGCATCCCAGGCCAATCCAGGTGATGTAAAATAGTGACATGGGTCTAATTTGTACTCACGATGACATGTCTTTCTGAAGTTCTCAAAAACGTCTGCTAAAAGCAACACATCACTTTTCAAATACAGATCGTGATACCCACCCATGTTTTCAACATCAAAGTAGTCCCACACGTTGCAAGCACGTTCATGCATTTCTTCCGTAATATCTTCATCGTTCAGAATGCTATAAAAGTCCTTCTTCGAGGGTAACTCGCGCTCATCGAATTTGTCAAAGGAGTCCATATAATCATAAGGATAGACCCCTTTTCTTGTCATTAGTGCCAAACCCTCATCATGGAACACTTCTGATGTGTATTTGAAAGCATCTTCGGCAGGTTCTTCACCAAGTTGTCTAGAGAGCTACCCATGAACTGAAAGCTGTCCAAGAATACCAAGTGTTTTCCAAGCATGAAAGCCATGTACTTCTCCATGTTGTTTGGTATCACATTAATGTCTTGGCCAAACTTACCAATCTCTTGCATAATGAAATGGCTATCATAACCACGTAGATTATGAAAGATCACAGGCACCTTATCAGTCAATTTAAAGTTTATGTTGCAGTCACGATGTGCGGACCCTCTATACTTACCTGAGACATGGCAGTGGTCCCTCACTCTAACGTCAGCATCAGTGTACTCAATGCTGCAAATATGACAACTTAGCCAAAATCCTTCTTATCATTATCAGTCAGTATCATTTCTTTGTTAAAGTGAAGAGCCGCCGTCTTTTTGCAATATTTGGCAACTTCTAACATCTCTTTAATAAACTTGTTAACTGCATTTTCACCGCGATATACTTTCACCGGCTTACTATACTCATTATTATAACAACAAACTAGTTTATACCCATAACCACAGTCAACATGCTTTTGATAAGCATTTGTATAACTACGTTTGCTTGATGGTGTTGTTATGTGCACCTTCTGTGTGATAGCCTCGAAGTCTGCATACACTACAAATGGCACGTTTAGTTGCCTACTATAGTTTTCATATTTCACTTTAGTGCCTTTTTCAGGCATCTTAATAGCTTGCTTTCCATTGATGACCAAACACACTTCAACATGGCGTTCAAGCACATCCTCACGACTAAAACATTGCAGACAATATCTACAAAAGTGTTTTCTCGCCTTATGCTCTGTCTGACGATACATAAATTTGTTGAAATCCCTTATATACACATAGTGCTTGTTATCCCCACTAGTTATCAACAACAAGTCCATGTGGTTAGGATACGTCTCCTTAGAAACGTACACAGGGAATGGCTGCTTATCTTCATATCCAAAGACGTTAATACTAATATCGTTAGCCCTCTCAATCTTATTGTAATCTTTAAGTGTGACTGGGAAATCAATGCCATCATAATTCAGTTCATTAATACGACTAACATACTTCGACGTCCTTTGAGGATTTTTTCCAACAGGAAACTTATGTGCTAGGTGACACCATCTAAAGCACTCATTATCATCCTCGTTATTTACATTTATCAGACCCTTCCTACTATTACGCAGCTCCTTTGGTAACGCAATATAACTACTACCATTCAAAGGTCTATAAATAGCGATATTAATGTAATGTGCGTCCACTTTGTCCACAGTCCATCCAGACCCCTCAGACAACCACCCAGCTATCCGTGTTAAGATCTGTTCCGATCCACGATAGCAACGCCTTCAATATCACGTTCATTAATAACAACAAACGTTTCGCTGTTAAAGTAGGCAGTTTTATGTGGTTCTATCACGTTCCAATGCTTTCTCAAAAGTGATCTTGACTGTTTCCACCACTTTCATTCCATGTTACTAGGTTGTACCTAGTTCACGTTTCAAAAGGTCTATGATGACGTTCCTTGTCACGTTTAGTTGGTTTATGTCTCTCACATTAATTACCCCAACTTCATAGGACCTTATATATCCTCTTAATGCTCTATCCAACAATCTCAATGATGGACTGTCCTGGTTGTCTTGACTGATTTGCTGTGTGTTGGCATTATTAGTGACTCTTCTAGCGGCGGCGACTCGCTGTGTGCTGGCAGCAGCTTCTCTTAAAATACTATTGTGAACCTGTCCACCAATATTAACTCGTCTCCTTGTGCCTGTGTTTATAATGGTTGTCGTGTCTTGGCCATCAAGCCTACCAATTCTAACAAGACGCTTGAAAACCTGTCTGCCAATCTCTATTGCTCTGTTTGTTATCGGGTTAACGACTCTATGATTCACACCTCGACCACTAATCCTACCACTTCTAATAAGCTTTTTATACACCCGTCCACCAATCTCAATCAGTCTTTTCGTTTCCGGATTTATAATAGTTAAATTCATTGCTTATACTCTTACTAAATATTTTTTCTTAGACCAATTTTCCACTCCTGATAATATTTGTCATTTGAGTCACACCATTCCAATTTTGGGTACACTACACCAAACAAGTTATAGTCAAACTTTTGCTTTGTTTTACCTGCTTTAAGGTCAGAAACACTCTCAAGCAACTCAACATTCCGTCTACAACATAACCTTATGATATAGTATCCATATCTACTAACGTTTTTTCCACGTATTAACTTATGTGATTCTAGGACATCTACTACTTTCATAAAGTCGGCGACTAATAACTCAATGCTTCCACATTCCACAATGTTTCGTAGTTTCATGCCCATCCACCAAGACCGCTTGTGAACGCTTTTTGGCCGTGTTAATTTAGTGTCACTATAACTTTGAGTAAACCCCCACTCAGTCTCACCGCACTTTGGACACACCCATCCGCCACACATACTTTTAATTTTGTTTTCCTTACAATTACCACAATACCATATTTTATGATCTCTAGAATCGTAGTCACACATTTGGTTCGCAATTTCGTAAATCGTATATCCATAACTTGCTGCTTTCATGATTTCCATGTCCCTAGAATTAATGTGACTTTTAGTAACGCTCATTCCTTATACTAATGTCACAGAAAATATTTGCGCGCCACAATTCCACCAGCGATACCTAAAATCCCAACAAACAATAATTGGTATTCCCTCATTTCTGTACTTTCATGGTAGTAATCCGCAAGTCTTGGTTCTTGAGTGAACGTTCTATGACTGTGCTCAACTGTTAGTACGCTTCGTAGTTTATCTAATGCCCTATTTGTGTCATTGATGTCTGCATTAGCATCTGATAGTTCTTGTCTAAGATGCTGTATTTTATCATGTTTGTCAACCTCATTTTCTTGCCACGCTTCTTTTGCTTGTGCCAATTGTTCTAGAGCCTTATTGTGCCGCTTCATTTCTGATTCATAATCACTATGATTAATCTTAGAGAACATAAAGCCAGCACCTGCGAATGCTATTGCATTAAAAATTCCTCCAGCAACAACAGAGCCATTAACTTACAGAGCATTTACAGAGCAACAACAGAGCCATTAACTTACGTTGATTTAAATGGATCTATCGGAATTATTTTCTGTGACTGCAAGTACTTAACTAACAATGTCCCTGCACCAACTGCCGCAGCAAGTTTAAGTGTGCCCCTCACATTTTCTGCTCCCACTAATGGTTCTCTTAGAGCCTTTCTACTTATCATACTGACAGTAACGGCTCCAACAGTGACTAGCAGCGCCTCATAAAGTTCATTCATAAGTTCTTTTCTCATTGGTTCAATGGCCATTTATAATTATACACACATTTCGTTGTCACAAGGCATCTAACGTTTTTGCAGTGTTTGGAATAACAACGTGTGATGGCTCAATGCGTTGGACTCTAGGTTCTTCACGTGTCATGTACCATAATGTGATACCACTTAACACAACGCCAATAGTTCCAATAACATAACCGTAATTAATGTCATAATCTGGTTCGCGTTCATGGTCAAGTCTTTCGCGCATTCTACGTTCTTTCGCGGCTTTTGAAATTGAGGCCAATCTTTTACCAGCGGCGACTCTTTTTGGGTCCTTAAATTTAACGCTCTTGGTTACAGCTGGTTGACACCTTAATGTTGTCATCACCTGTGGCACGTTGTTCTATCGCTGTTTCTTCAGTCATATAAACCAACATATGTTCTGCTCACAGGTGACCTCACAGTTATCTCAGTTATCTCACAGACTATGCTTCTTAATAAATGTTTTTAGTGAGTCTTTTTTTTTTAAACCACTAAATTTTCAAAACAAAATATCAATAAGTTACTCAATTTATAAAGACAACACTTTTATTCCCCATTTATGGCTTTGTGTACCCCTATGATCGTCTAGACTTGATGCACTAAGAATGGTGTGGCAGCTTCCACAAACATTTATGTCATTTTTGTCGGCCAATAGCAACCACTCTCTTAAAGTCAAGTGTCCTGGCCCCCACAGAGTGCTAATGAAGAGCACAATGAGGAAGTTACCAAGTGTTATAGCAGACGACCTATCGCCATCACGCAAGTAGTCAAGCAATGAGAAGATGACGTAGCGACTCATTGGGTTATCCTTTGAAGAGGTCATGCGTACTATCTCACGTAACATACCGTTAATTTTTAGACTATCGTTATCTATTAACGCATTAGTAAGTCCTGTAATAGCCCTTAAGACCACGCGAGCTTGATCTGATTCTTGGGCGTGTACATCAAGTAGTGTGAATACCAACGAGTATCGCTTTATGACGCCAAGTCCGTAAGGCGCGTTATAGGTAATCGCAGATTTCATTGAGAGGATTTCTTCGAGAGAAAACTCAGGAATCATTATACTATACCTCTAGAGAAAATTTCTTAGGCCTTTTTGTTTTTCTCACTAATCACAGGGATAGTGCTCACATGCGTTAAACACGCCTCACAGACGATGAATGTATTTTTGATGATTACACAGTGTGGTTTCACTTTTAAATCTCCTACTGCAGTATTCACATAGGACTCTAGAGTCTCTCATATAGACTTCTATGAAACGTATTATACAAAGGAGATCTGATGATAGCAATATCTTATAGCCTTGCGATCTTAATCTACTTAGAGCCCTGACTTGGTTATCTTTAATTGTGCCATTGCCCTTTGGTGTCTTCATCTCTATGGCAAAACCACTATACATCTTGTGGAGCTGTGGGACAATCAAATCTGGCTGCCCACCAGTATAGCCTTTCTTCCATCCATCTATTCTTTTCGCAGATGTGTCTTGGTACTCTCCTAGTCCTGGGATAATTATCCCAGAGTGGTATGCTCTGATGTATTTCACAACGCTGTAATGCAAGTCTATTTCATTCATTATTGATAGTTGGTTACATTGTGTATACTGACCTGTCTTTCTAATGGATTTTAATAATAATAACTTTATTAAATAACCATCTTTGGAGAATAAATACAATGGTTTTACATTCAGTATAAATTTAAAAAATGGGTATAAACATTATACATTGTTTCATTAAAATTTAGCACACATTCAAAAGTTTAATATATATGTACACCTATAAAATTTTTAATAATCTAATCGCACGTGGTATAAAGGATTGTTGGTGTCTATCCGTTCCAGATAAAGATACCATAGGCTTATTTGTCCTATTTGTTCGAAGATTGTACTGAGATTCACTCGTTATCGAAAAAAATTTTGTACAAGGATGTTGATCATCGTTTAGAATGCGAAGCAGCTCATTCTTTGTTGCCTTGTCACGCCTAATACTGAGATCTTCCAATGTATCTTTGGGAATGCCAATGATTGACAGACTCCTTCTCTGCACCCTTTCTATTTCCGAATCGAGATAGTCCGGAAGACCACCCCAGATAGGAGCTGCGTATTCGAGGAGAGATCTTATTTTCGTACAGTACATAGTAACCCCTACCTCAGCAGGTAGTCTTGCTTTCCTGCATTCACGTAGGAAGAAAAGTCTCTTATTTACTTTAGCCGTAATTTCTTCAACGTGTTTATTCCACTTTAAATTATTTTGGCAGTGTACGCCTAACAGTTTAAACTCTGAAACCCTCTCGATGATTTTACCTTCAAGAGTGAGGCAGCTAGGTTGAGGCATGTCTCGAAATGCTATCCACATGTCCTTGGTCTTCTTGTAGTTTAGTTTCATTTTGTTCCCAATACACCACTGATTCATGCTATCGAGTACTGTTTGTAGATGACTTGAGTCTTCAGGGCCAATGGCCTCATACAAGGTACAATCATCAGCGTATTTGACAGCACCAATAGAACAGATAATATCTCGTGGAATGGCACTCTCAAGGTCGTCAATTAGAACGTTGAAGAGAGATGGTGAAATCACAGACCCTTGAGGTACACCTGCAGGGCACGGCGAGGCAGAGGAAAGGACACCAAGAAGCTTCACCTGCTGTGTTCTGTCGCATAAAAAGCTACGAATCCACTCCCAGAAGCTTTTGCTAATATTTGTAGACGCCAATTTAGCCAAAAGCGTACCGTGATCAACTCGGTCAAACGCCTTGCTGAAGTCGAGAAAAAGAGCATGGATTCCTTTGCGACCATATCGAGAATTATCAGTAGAATCAAACCAACTCTGAGTTATTTCAGCTAAGGCTGAAACTGTTGATCGGCCACTGGTGAACGCGTGTTGGTTTCCGCCGATGTTGAGATCCTTTGCGTTAAGACTAAGTTGCACTTTTTCCAATACCTTGGCCATTTGTGGAAGTACGGAGATTTGTCTAAAATCATTTTCAATACATACTGGAGGGTGCACCTTGGCAACTGGGCTTATCAGTCCATGCTTGTACTGTTTGGGATACGTTCTTTGTTCAATACTTGTACAGATAATATGGTGTATAACCAGAGCAAGTTCCTCATGGAAGCGCTTAAGTACCCAGGCAGGAATACCGTCAGAACCTGTAGCTTTCTTGGGATTTAGCTTTTTAAGAATTGACTTTACTTGTCCGACACTGGGAAGAGGAGACGGAGTATCACGCAGTTCGACAGGTGGCGGCCCGGATGGGACTGTAGATGTAAGATTGTTCCAGGTAGATGTAAAAGCAATTTGCATTTTTTCCGCCAAAACCTTTACATTTTCCTCTATAGGGGGGGTCTTGGTGGATTGAGATGACGCTCCAGTCAAAATGTTGATTTCCTTATGCCATCTAGCAGTGTCGGTTTTGCGAAAGCCAGCTGCGTTACTGTTATAGTAATTGACCTTGGCTGTTGCAATTAAGCCAGACACTTTGTTACGAAGCACTTGGTATTTTTGTTGGTCCCCATTTGTATAAGCGCGTTGCCTCTCCCTGATGGTAAGTTTAATTTTAGGTGTTAACCAAGCTTTGTCTGTAGGATGTGTTCGGATGGTTTTCATTGGCATGGTGGTATCAAGGATATGTGTTAAAGTCGTGGTGAAGGCATCAACCTTGTCGTCGATTGAATTAATGTCGAAAAGATTGTCCCAGCATACTTGGTTGAGTTTGATTGTCAACGCTGCAATATTCGCTGGTTTTATAATACGAATTTTCTTGCTGACTGCTGGTAACTTTTGATGTTGCTTAGATTTCATTAGCAAACATGAACGCTTTTGGACCTTTCTTTTCTCGTTATCCTTAACATGATCTGTAATTGCCTTACGAGGACGCTTATAGCCTAACATTTCGGCCACTTCTTTTCCATAGAACCATATGTTATCTCCTTCCTTAATAGTTGTGACTGACTTACCCTCAAAACTGAATTTTTTGGCGAGACTCATCTTATACTATACATCACGAAAATATTCTTAGACCCCAGTGCGTTCAGAAATTTGTCTCACATGTGAGCTGCAACCTTAGCCAACATTGGTTTTTCATCTACTATGTTTGACTCTAAGGATTCGATGCTTTGGGGTAATGTAACAATCTCACCGTAAGCACGTTTTGATCTACAACCAATCTCAGCGTGTAGCTCAAGGCTTATTTCACCACGACCGAACGAACCACCAATCTTAAACATGTGATCACTTGTTTTATTGATTTTATAATGCTCAGGTTTCGATATGCATGATCCCATCCTACTTTATATCGTATTCGCTCATCATCTTTGTGCCCATGACTACAATGTTACGATTTGTCATATACCCAGCAACGATTCGAATACCATAAAGCTCTATTAATGATGGATATGAATAAGGTGCGAGCGGTATGCGTGGTCGATGTATTCCAAAGACTGTTCCATATGGAGCACCTATCTTTTTATAATTCGACACAAAGTCTGAGTCAGTTGACTTAAGACCATTAACCCTACCACTTGGAATCGTACACAGGTTCTCATTAGGTGGGTCGCTACCACCGTAGGCTAGTTTATTAGTGATCATACCGGTCTTATAGCCTATGAATTTGTCCCAAGCACCATCGTCGTTTGCTATGATGGTTTCCCAATTTGACCCTGTGGCCCTTTGAGCCAATCGCACCACTACAAAAATAGACACGTCACACCATTGTAAAGTTGGACAGTTAAAATGCATCCCTGATTCAAGTGGAATTGGGGTTAACTCAGGACTCAAATAAATACGACTACCATTAGCGCCAACAATAGGACCGTACGTCGGATTATTTTGTACGAGAATACTTGTTTTGTCCCCTATGCTTTTCACTTTGTTGGTGTTAGTGTGATATTCTACATTTTTCATACCATGTACGTTAGCATTGAAGTTAAGCACTACATTATGAGACATCGTTTTAAAGTACAGTGGTAAATACACAGATTCTAAGACTTTCTTGTTAATAACATCTAAGTCATCGACTGGGCTGCCTATGTTTTTAATCGTTGAATTTGCCATGTCAATATTTCCAGACATCTTTCCGCCACTTATGTTTAATTTAGATGTTAGTGTTTTAGTGGTCTCATAATCAACACCGTCAAATCCATAGTTAGACTCATTACTTTAAGACATATTTTGTAGTCAAATAACCAAAGATAGCTGAGACCAGTAACATGGACGCTAATTCTGTCGTGCTGGGTGTTATTGTTCTCTGAGGACCTTCTTGATTGCTAGGCGTCACTGTTTTCTGAGCCTCTAGATTATCAAACACCTCCAGATGATGTCCACCTTCTTGATGATTCTTTTTTGACTCACTACGAGTGCCTTTATAGTTAACCATGTCATTCACACCGAATTTATTGAGGCTTGTGGCTGTGTGTAAGTAAAATCATCCTAGATGGCATCAACCAAGACTTGGGTGTGATGGCTAGATTCTGAGTGGTGTGTGTGTCGGTTATCGCGGTGTTCATGTTTAGTATCCATGTGCTAACCTCATAATTAGCGACGCTGTCCTTCACGTTTCCCCGGAACTTCTCCTGACACTCACAGGCCGATCCCGAGTCTCCAACAATACTAACACGTGTAATGGCTTGAGCGCCTAACACTGAGTAGACGTACGCCTCTATACTTTGATTTAGGTATTGCAGTCCAATGTTGGTAAGACCGTTTGACACAGGAGCAACGTATCGTTTGTAGTCGTTCTGAACATCGTTGAGTGTGTAGACTTTAGTTACACCTGTTGTGCCATCGCTCAGGACTCCATCCTGGTAGTAATGTTTTCTGGGAATCTTGGATGTTTTACCATATAATTCTGAGGCACCAAACTCTCTACTTATGGATTTCATGGTCTCACCAGAGTCAATCCTTCTGAGAAGTCTTCTAATTGTGAAGTACAAATGAAATCTCATCACACTTGTGACAACAGGGTAGACTTCTTGTGACATCGACAAATGTTGTAGTGACACTCCACAACAGAAACTTGCACAATACGTCGCAAACACAACACGGTAGTAAGATTCGTTGTCGTCCCACTTGACATGGTCTTCGACGTAGTGATTTGTAAGACTGGTAGCTTTGACATGAAGTAGCTCTTTTGATCAACAAAGACCCTTAAGTTGTTCACTGGATAGTTCAACACGTTCGTTGGATAACCATCCCAAAGTCCCCAGTGATTCTTGTGGCCTTTTGGCAAAGGTTGGATAGATCCTAGGGCTTGCCATATTATTGGGAACTTGCTATTATACAACCACTTCCACATGTTCTTGTCATTTTTGAAGGTCTTGGACCTTATATTGGTGCTTATGATGTCGTCGTTTTTGAAGTATATGTCTATGCTTAGTGCCTTACCATCTTGTGAGATGTTTGGGTCGAACTCGAATTTGCTTAAAGTGGCGTGAGGATACTTTTTGATGAGGTCCACCTTTGCGTCGTGTGTAGCCTTCGATGTGTTTGCCATCGTATGTTCGTAATACTTTCCATAATAGTCACGAAGGGCTCTCTGCATATAATGTACCGTATGTTATATACACAATGCGAAAGTTGACGGTATTCATTGAAGGCTCAGAAAAAGTTGTGTCATTTGACAATAGTGTGATGGTCACGCATGATAACCCACACATCATGGTTAAGACAGCTACTGTGTTTTGGGACTATATTAATGTGACGAATGACACCAATAGTTTTTTACATAAAACAGGTGATTCTGCGACTCCTATAATTGTTCATACAATAGATGCTGGACACCACACTTTTAATACTTTGTCGAAAGCCTTGGGAGACGCACTAAGCTTGGATAGTGTGACTTTTTAAGTTGAGAAACTATTGGAGTCAGGTAAGTGTAGAGTAAGAGTTGACAAGGCTGTTTATTTAAACCACATCGGGCTATTACTTGGTTTTCCAAAAGATCACAACTTTACGGCTGATACTTGGTACGTTAGTCCAGGTGAAGTCAGTGTGTATAGGAGCTTGGAGTACATACAAATTACATGTGACATCGTTGACACTTATGTTAATGTAGGCATTGATGGAAAGCGTAGTGATGTGATTACAACGTTACCAGTACCTACTGAACAGTCTTTAAAAGGTACAGTACAACGTCACGTAGACATTGAATCTAGAGTAGGCATTCAAAAAGGTGTATGGTCGCAAATGACGTTTCGTGTTAAACCAAATAATTACGGTGGCCCGTATGTGCAATACACAAAAGAAAATGTCAGTACACAAACAAAAGTATCAATTCACAAGCAAATTATCCAATACACAACACAAAATATAGATTCACCAAAATTAATTTCAATACACAACAAAATTTCGCTAAATACATAACAAAATATTTTTCAGTACGCAATAAAATCTTTCCCAATACACAACAAAATCTTTCCCAATACACAACAAAATCTTTCCCAAAACACAACAAAATCTTTCCCAATACCCAACAAAATCTCATGCAAAACACAATAATGTCATCAACGGAGCAACGCAAAACGACAAAATGTTATTCGATGCACAACAAAGAATAGCGATACACAAAGAAAAGTGCTCGATACACAACAAAATAAAGTTGCACGCGCGGACATTAGGGACACATAGGGACAGTATAGACATGCGTTCTGCGTTCATTTGGCGCTCAGTTTATATAATTTTGCAGAGAAGACGGTTTATCTATCTATCTATCTATCTAAGTCGAGCGCACTCGCAATAGAACATTACTTTAAGCAAGGGTTTGCATATCAAAGGATACTTTACTTTTTATCTAAATACCATGGCATTGAAATGTCCATACGGACGTTACATACAAAGCTTCGTCACCTTGGTTTAGGAAGAAAGAACATCGATTACAACCTTGATTATGTCCGCCGTCGTGTTCAGCAAGAGCTCGATGGTCCTGGCTGTTCTGGTGGTTATCGTGCTGTCTGGCACACGTTACAAATGGAAGGTATTCAGGTACCAAGAGAAACTGTTCGTGTGATCCTCAAAGAATTAGACCCTCAAGGTGTAGAGGAAAGAAGATCAAAAACCCTCCACCGTCGAGTTTACTACACTCCAGGGCCAAATCACTCATGGCACGTCGACGGCTATGATAAATTGAAACCGTATGGTTTCCCTGTGCATGGTTACATAGATGGTTACAGCCGCAAGGTATTGTGGCTAAAGGTTTGCCGATCAAATAATGATCCAGCCATAACTGGACAACATTTTTTAAATGCAGTCAGTGAGCATGGTGGTTGTCCAACTGTACTGAGAACTGACAATGGCACCGAAAACGTTATTATGGCTGCCATGCAAGCCTACTTTCGATGTAATGGAGATGATGAATTTGCTGGTGTGAAAGCACACAGATATGGCAGTTCACCAGCTAACCAACGGATAGAGTGTTGGTGGTCGTATCTGCGTAAAAACCGTTCACACTGGTGGATCAATTTTTTTAAAGATCTTATTGAAACTGGTCATCTTAGTCTATCAGATGAATTGCAGAAAGAGTGTTTGTGGTATAGTTTTCATCAGCTTTTGCAGGATGACCTAACATCAGTTAAGATGCATTGGAATTCTCACTATATAAGAAAATCGAGATTTGACACTGTTGCTGGGAGATCAGATGAGTTATATTTTCTTCCCGAGTGTTCAAGTGCTCAAAATCACATAAAGTCAGTCACTGACGAGCAATTTGAAGATATGTCTCAGTATTGTCATGAATATGATGACGATGACAACATATTTCAGGAATACTTTGGCGAGGTTGCCCAGCAACTTAATTTAGGGCAACCAATCAATTGGAGACAAGCTCTGTATCTGTATCACAGGCTATGCCAAATTTCACAGGGCTAATGTTGACTTACAAGATAAAAATTACTTCACTAACAATGATTTGACATGCCAAGATTTAAAGTCATATACAGTAATGCACTTTTTTCATTCTGAACAATAGTAGCTAACTAAATTGATTAAGTGTTCAATAATCAACTCAAAGGATAATGATTTAATGCAAAATTTCATGACATTAAGGTAAAGAACAATTTTAATTTATACAATACACAGCAGAATAAACAGTAATAGTTGGTAAACTTATTTTAGTTATCATGTTCCCCTGTGAATTATGCCATCCAAATTGAACTTAATACTATTATCAAATTGGTTGTTTTGTCACTTACAGTAAAAACCCACGAGTAAGAACCTAATTTTTAAGAACCTGTTAGGCTAAAATTTGCCAGTTAGGTACAGTCTATATTACAATGTGCACAGTATATGTATTTTTACAGTATTTTTTTTCATGAATTTCTTTATAAATACTTACATGGTATACAGATGTTATATTATAAGGAATACAGGCTGAATACCACTAAATTCTATTAGCTACAATGTATTTTTTCTTTAGAAAGTAAGGCCTCAATTTGTGCTAAGTACCATTTATATAAGAACCTGTTTAGGCTAACTTGGGGAAACGCAGGTTCTTACTCGTGGGTTTTTACTGTACTGTAGCAATGCCAGACCTGCAGTGAGCTCCATATAGACTGAAGAGAGTTCTTTGGATCACTAAGGCCAGGTTTATGATTGAGGTACTGTACATAAGTTGCAGTTCTCCACTTGGTCTTATCATGTTTACGTATGCCAAGTTCTACATGCATGTCAAGTTTTACTTATGTCAAGTTCATGAAACTAAAAATAACATCTGCTATACTGTAGCATGCTAACAATCCTAATATGAAACTAAAAGTCTAGTTCATTACACACAGCTTTCATAGTTTACTGAAAACACCTCCATTCATTAGTGCTGTAAGAAGATAGTGAGATAAATTACCCTTTGTTGTCTTACTATTTATATACAAATAGAGAACATTTGAACACATGAACAAAAGTTATTACTGGTTTGGGATCAAAGCCTATTGATGGGACATCAGTTGCCCCAGTTGCAAACATTAGCATGTGGCTTGGGGTTAACATAGGGATGAAATCCCTCTCCTCTTGTGTTAATACCAAACCCTGGTCTTCTAAGCATTCCATTAAAGTGCCATCTAAAAAGCAAACAAAAGACATAACAATCAATGTTGGATAGTGAACTGGGGTGAGGATCAATAATTGTATTACAGTAGCTACTCTGACTGGATGTCAATGCCAGGTAAGTGGAAAAACTCTACTTGACCATCTGTGGTTAAGTACCATGACATTGAGTAGCAAAAAATAAAATGTGAACAGTAAACTACAGTAGTAAAGTTCTATCTGTGGATATTCAAAAAGAGCACCACACACAGAATGTAGAGAGATGTGTTGATGGAGTTAAATGAACAATAACAATTAACAGTTGTATACAGACAGTACTACTGTTCAACCAAACCATACATGAAAAATGTGTATGGTGTAATAGTGCTTGCTCATTATTAAAGGTCTTTGCCTCTTGCAACTATAATCATGAAATGGCAAATGTTAACAACTTTTCACCTTCCATAGTAGAATAGATACTGTATACTGTATATAAAATAATAGTCATAAGGACTCAATAATATGACTACTACCTTGCTTAATGAATTTCGAATATTTCCATCTGGTACCTCATCTACTTCAGGAAAAGCACTGCTAAACCCAGCCTGGATATACTGGCAGATACTGTTGCTAAAAAGACGTGGCAGCTCACCTCCCTGTACAATCATAGTTGCCAACATTTTCCCTACGATTGCAAATGCCCCACTTTGTAATGCATTCAAATTAGGCCTTATTACATGCCCTGCAGGAGTATCTAAAAAAGCATAATTTACATATTGATTTAAATAATTGAACAATGTGGAACCGGAATTAATAAGTAAGAGTTAATCAATTCATTGTTATGTGTATGATAATCTAGTAAGCTACAGTAGCTTACGTCAAATATCAGAATTGTTCAAAATTTGAAAAAAGTGCCAAAATGATGGTCAAAAATGCTAATTCCTTTATTTATCAAAAGTTATTATTTTTTATTGGTGCAAAGTGTACATGACATACACCAAGTTAAAAAATGGTACCCATTTGGTCCTCACAAAATCGGTTGCCATGGTAATGGCAGCATTTTGAAATTTTACAATAAACAAGTAAATTGTGTAAAAATTGTTAAAAATCATATAATTTGGCCCAAAATGTCATTCAATTGTAACTGACTGTAAGGTTAAGGAAAGGCAGCTCCCAGGCTATTTAATAAAGGAATTAACACATCTGTTGGAACAGTGAATTGTGGGTGTGTCATGAGTCACATAATTATTGATATCATTTGAAAACTGACTCTAATACTGCAAAAATTGAGACCAAAAATGCAAAATAATGCAATTATGTAAATGACAAGTCATACATGTACATGTACATGTATGTACAAACATATAATTTGGATTTCATGTTAAGTGTCAGTCTACCCAAATTGAAACAATATATCAACATACTAATTAATGTGCTACTTTCTTTTGACATGGCTCCAAGGAGCAAGTGAAAAAATTCTCGACGAGGTCCACCCATGTCAACAGCATCTTCTTGGCTCTCAAATGTGGCAAAGGTCACCTGCAGTATTCCAGTTCTCTGAAGAAACCTTTCTCTTGCAAAATAAGGTTTGGCTGTTTCCCAAATGCTCAAGCGGCTTACCACGATACTTCGTGTATCCCCATCATCCAGATCACCCAGATCTTTCTCCTCCTCAATTGTTGCTCATCCAGTAACAGGTTCGTGCAACTGAATGCTTTCACTTATTGCCTGCTGAACAGCAATGTTCTCATCCATCCCAACTGGTCTGAAATAAAATAGAACATAATGTGTTAAGTTAAAAAAAGCAAACAAATCAATCAAAATAAATAAGAACTATCAGCAATAGTAGCATCGCCAACAGTGGCACAGGCCCAATGACTGAGATAGCCCCCCAAATAAATCAAATTACATATCAGTCATTTCCAACTCCAAGTATACCCATCTTTCTGGCCAACCCTGGGCATTTGACAAATTGTTCAAAACTGCTCCATCCCATAGTGATGACAAAAAACAAATAAGGGTGTTTTCAACCAAAAAAGGCAAATTGTCTACATAACCGTCATTTTCCCATTAATTTTGTTAATGACCTTTTTAAATAAATAAATAATCAAGGTTTATTAACATATCTTTGCATTTACAAAGTGAATTATGATATGTGTACTAATTTTGAATATACATGTACTGTATCTTTAAAGAAGTATAATAAAACATCAAATTATTGGCATTGCTTCAATATATTCAAACCATACGGTGCTGTGCTAGAGGGTGTACATGAATTCATTATTCCTTTTGCACCAGTTAAAAGTATTAAGGTTTTGAATACATAATTATCTAATGCCTCACCCAGGCAATAATTTGTTTTCAAATGCCCAACTTCTGGGAAGTTCCCGAGGGGGATGGTTATGCTTGACTTTGTCTGATGCATTAATATTCTTCCAGGCTTAGACTGGCCATTGTGCCATAACAATAGCCAGTCATTCCGCCCGCACAATAAAGTCATTGTACTTGCAGAAAATGGCACAATGGCCAGTCTAAGCCTAATTGCAATGCTGGCCAGCTTGGTCTTCAATACTCTCTCATTATAGATAGCATAAATACTGTACTTACAGAAAATCGGCAACCATATAAGACAGAAACTCATGCTGCTCATTAAAAGGGGTGACAGGAACAGCAACAGGGGTGATAGGCATAGCAACAGTGGTGACAGGCACAGCAACAGTGGTGACAGGCACAACAACAGTGGTGACAGGCACAGCAACAGTGGTGACATCTGGATCAGCTGATGTCAAATCAATACCATCAAAAAGCTATCTTCAGCCTCCTCTTCACTTAGCCAATTGGTGATGGGCATCGTTTCTTTCACTGACTTTTTTTCGGTCGCAGGACAAAGGTACAGGAATATACGGGCATAGCTCTTTCCAAGACCTTCTTTGTATTTCCTAAGCGTAAACTCTTCAGAGCTCCCTGGTATCTTTCTAGCTAATTTACCATCTTGATAAGCTAGAACGTAGCCACCGTCTCGGGAAAAAGTTCTGTCGTAATCTTCCCACTTTTTTAATGATCTTTCCATGACCTCATCGTAGCCCATGTCTTTTGACAATTTGACTGGGAAGGATTTACCGCGCAGTGGCTTCTGTTCGCCACAGTCGTACTCCATCAAGCCAACATTTATTAAGACTTCGTCCTTGGCTTTGCTCTTCGTCTCCCCGAAACGGGTCTTCTTTTTGTTTGGCTGGAAATGCGACTGTCTTTCACCTTCCTTCTTCTTCATAAACGAAGAAAATGACTGAGGATGACTCACTGATGGTTCTTTTCTTTTGCCAGTTTTGGGTCCAACACTCTCCATATTTGCATTAACTGCGCAGTCTGTGCTTGTGCTAGCACCACTAGCACCCCCCTTTTTCTTTGCACATGACGGGCAATATACAAAGGCTTCCTCTACTGCGTTTCCGCAGAAACAACAGAACATTATGTCGAGCGGATGCTGCTACATGCAAAATTATGAAAATGACCATACCAAAACCATGTCTATACTGTCCCTATGTGTCCCTAATGTTCGCGCGTGCAACTTAATTTTGTTGTGTATCGAGCACTTTTCTTTGTGTATCGCTATTCTTTGTTGTGCATCGAATAACATTTTGTCGTTTTGCGTGTACTGACATTTTCTTTTGTGTATTGCACATACGGGCCACCGTAATGATGAATGACTAACCAGAAGATCAAATCGGCCAACATTTGTTCATGCTTGTTGCCACCCAATTCAGCTTTCACATGAACGACACTTGAAAGGATCATTTAAACACATAAAAATATGCGTCCATACTTGAAACAATGTTTGACTTGTGTCAAAATTATTTATCTTGGGAGTATTTTGGAAGGTCCGTGGGGTGGGATGGAATATTACCATTATATACAAAAAAAACCTGAAAATTCCTGTTGCCTTAAGTCTTCTTTGAACATTGCAGGTGATCAGGTTGCATAAGTTTGTTGAAATATTTCCAGAAGCATTTCTTCAGGTAGAAATTTTGGAATTTTTCCATGCTGGAGTGTACTTAAACCTTTATATAAACCGATAGTTATAAATCTACACAAGATTTCAATGTGGGATTGCAGATTTTGTACACATATATTTTATTTAGTCATATACCCATACCATAGCCAAACTTTGAAATAGTTCTCTGAAAGATGTTTCTTGGTGTCATTGAAATATTTTTCTTGTATTACAGTGAGGGCAAGACAAAACAATTCCTTTCTAGGTCCACCATAATCTGCAGCCTCCTGAAATTAAGTGAAAATTAGCATTGAATTTATTAAAGAAGTTCCCTTTCTCTGGATAAGCCTTTTCAACTTCCACCGGTTCTGATTCCTGTAAAACCTCTTCTGAGAATTTTCTAGTAGTAACAATATTTATTCAGGAAGTCCACTCACAAAAGTGATTTTCAGTGGAGTCCTGCATAGTTAAAACATATACATACATATAACAGATATATAACAGATACAGTAGTACAATATAAATGAAAAATTATAAATGAAAAATTACAAAACTAAAAATTAAAGTTTTAAATGTTTCTAAAGTTTAAGTTTAAATAATGAAAAAAGTTTAGTGTTCCGAACTTCTTCTGGTAAAGAGTTCCAGTCTTGAGCACCGTGATAGGTGAAAGACTGTTTCCCCCAGTTCCTGTTGACTTGTTGTAGGTGTAAGTTATGTTTGTTTCGAGTGTTGTAATTGTGGATATCAGCAATATATTTGAAATTAAAATCATAGTCAACGTCATTGTTTAAATATTTATGCATGATGTAGATCAAGAATAATTGTTGCAGCTTTGTTGTGAAGAACTTGAAGATGGTCCATGAGGACAGAATTGTTTTTATCACCCCAGACAAAATCAGCGTAGTCAAAGAGTGGCATAACAAGACTGCTGGCTAATGTAAGGCGGGATTCGAGAGATAGAAGGTGTTTAACTCTTCCAATTTCCAGTATTTCAATGTGATTAGACCAAGATAATGACTGACTTAACGTTACACCAAGATACTTAAAATATTCGACACGGTTTAATGGGCTGTTGTTGATGACTAAATTGATGTCCTTATTACCTCCAAACACCATGAATTTACATTTAGAAGTGTTAAGAGTTAACCGGTTTGTGGCAAACCATTTGGATAAGGTCAGGAGGTCAGAGTTAAGCTGTTCTTCTAAATGAAAGGCGGTTTTAGCTGAACAAAACAGAACAGTATCGTCTGCATGGAGTGAGATATTACAGTTCTGGACAGTAGACGAAAGGTCTTTCACATAAATAAGAAACAGTAAAGGTCCCAGTATACTTCCTTGGGGAACTCCGACCACCAACACAAGTGACTTGGAAACGGTTCGAAAGATATGAGTTAAACCATTCAATGGTTGATTGTGAAAAGCCAATGTTTCCGAGTTCTTCTATCAGAAGATCGTGGCTGACCGTGTCAAAGGCTTTCGACAAATCTAGGAGAACAGCTCCGGTGATGGAACTTTTATCCATATTTTCCAAAATATTGTCGGTGAAGTGGGTAAGAGCAATTCCGGTAGAGAGTTTTGGGCGAAAACCAAACTGGTTTGGGGTTAGAATGTTTTCTTCAAGGACATAGTTGTAGATTTGATGGTGTGCGGCTTTTTCAAGTATTTTTGTGACGGATGGTAAGATGGTTATTGGTCTATAATTATTGGCATCACAGCGGTTACCAGATTTGAACAACGCTGTCACTTTGCCAAGTTTCCATACTGCTGGAAAGACCGATGTAGCTAACGAGCGGTTGTAGATTTTAGTGAGACTTGTTGAAATAATACTAGCAGAGTCTTTAAGCAACCTTGCACTAATATTATCTAAACCAATTGCTTTATTTGCTTTAAGTTTACTTAGTTGGGATGCAACATAGCATTCATCGACATCCTTGAAAGAAAATCTTACTTCAGATTGGGGTTTTTCGTTTGGAACTGAATTGATGATAGAAGTGACTGAGCTGAATTTGTTAACCAATATTGAACCAATTGATGAGAAATGATCGTTGAGAATTTCTGCGATTCGTTTGGGTTCAGTATGAGGAGTTCCATTGACTACGATACAAGATATATTAGAGTTTGGTTTTCGTGAAGTGATTTCATTTAAGTGTTTCCACAGGGTGTTAGGGTCATTTTTAGAATTTTCAATTATGTTTACGATAGTATTCCGTTTTGCTTTTCTTCACTTGTCTATTCACATGAGCTTTAAGGCTTTTGTATTTGGACCAAGCAGTAGAAGAATTAGATTTAACAGCTCTACGGAAACAACGATCGCGTTCCTGTATTGATGATTTTAACTCGGAGGTCATCCAAGGCACGTGACATCCTTTTATCCTAGTTTTCTTCACAGGGGCATGGTGTTCTGCAACATCAGTGAACAACTTGTTCCAAAAACGTACTGAAGTGTCGATGTCCGGTATTTCGTCAACAATATCCCAGTTTACGTTTCTGAGATCTTTAAGATCTATATTCAATTGTTTTTCCAGGACATTTAGGTACCCCAGACTTGACCACACAGTAAATGAGTGAGTGATCACTGATGTGTACAGGTATCACACCGCTGGATACGATGCGATGTTTGTTGTTAACAAACAGAAGGTCGTGTTTGCAAACAAAGTAAGTTTCTGCTTTAAGGAGTAACCAGGAGCTTTTCTTTTAGCAAGAGCGTCAACATTAAAATCACCAAGTAAAATTATTTCAGCTTCTTGAGGGAGTAGGGTTATCTTGGAATTAAGAGAATCAATAAAGTTATGAAGTGGCTGATCAGGGGCTCGATAAATTGACAATATTAACATATTTTTGCATTTTGGACGATTAACTTCAATGACGCAGGATTCGGTATTATCGTCGTGTAATTCAGATCGTGTGCGGTAAGCTATACCATCACGGACATAGATCATGCATCCACCACCTTTCTTATCCGTACGATCATTTCTGACAAGAGTATCCTTGAATAGATAACTCAGGGTTAGAAATATTACTGTTTAACCAGGTTTCAGAGATGGTAAGGATGTCGAACGGGTTGTCTTTCAAAAGAAGACGGAGTGAATCTATCTTGTTAACTAGGCTTCTTACATTTAGATGAGAGATCTTTAGTCCACGTTTTGTCGGAAAACCATTGTCACTAAAACTCAGTTGGTCTTGAGAATTAATGGCAGGTCCAGGGTTGGGATTGATGTCTCCAGCGAGGAGTACAAGAGAGTAAGCGAATAAACTGATGTTTAAAAGTTGAATGGTGGCTTTAAGTTTAAGGGATGACGAAGTATTTAAATGATTTGATTTACGGGGGAGTCCACAGTTCCTACTTGGGTATTTAGAGATGTTAAGTCCCATAGAAATCATGAGTGATGTGTCTTGGGTGATAACTTTCACAAGACCACAAAGCAAGATGTTTTGGCATCATATAGATAAAGACTGGGCTGTGGATTTGTAAGATTACAAGTAAACAATATAGGAGACGGGAGAACTGTTGGAAGTTATATCAGTTAAACAAACATATGGTGTCGGTGAAGCTTGAAAAAACGAGCAGGATAAGAAACAAAAGGTCAATTAGGGTCAAGTTCCAGACGGTTGTAATATGACTTTGAAGACGGATGATTTGAGAATTAAATTAAAACACCAAAATCGATAGTAAACTATTTGTAATGAAATCCAGAAGTAGAATTTGAAGAGGACTGTCAAATCCCAATAGCTTGTAAAATGTACTATGGACAGTTAGATGCCAGAATTAAATATATTAAAGGTACTTGATGTCCTTGAGCAGCGCCGAAAATTTAAAAACACTGTTTACTAGGCAACGAATAACATAACTTGTACAAACCAAAAAAAATAATTCAAAAAGTGCAGCAGGTATGTCAGTAAAACTTGGCAGCAGACTTAAGACAATAAAATCCAAACTTGTTATAAAATTTCAATCAAATCGTGGCAGTATACTTGAAGAAAACAGTAATCTTGAAACTGAGTTGAAATGACGAGGAACCAGATCATATGCTGCCAAAATAAACACCAGATTAAACCACCTGGAGGAAAAAGATACCACGAAAAAGTACACAAAGACGATCACGGTATATTTAGAAACACGAAGACGCACAAAGGATTGTCAAAAGCATCAGGATATAAACAATTTTAAAGCATTTATTTGGAGGCACAAATGGCACAACACGTCACCATACTGTCAATACTTCTTCGTGAACATATGGTCAAGTAGTGTTTGCTTTTGCTTTGATGGTCTTGTCAATGTTGTTACTCCAGATGTACATGTAGCCAGAGACTGTTGGGAAGTAGCTGGTAAAGACGCTACAGGTACTTCAAAATTTTCTGCAACTTTGAGATAAATCATATCCAGCATTTATCCAAATAAATTGCTCCTTCAAAATTCCATATGATATCATAACATCTTCATTAATCATTACCAGTTGGATAATTACAACTCGATTGGACATGCACATGAATGATGAAAACCAACAATCATGAGCCTGGCCAATGGCCTCTGCCACAGCGGCTGAATTGGGGCTTTCCCAGTGGGCACACGACGTTGTTTCGACGTCGATTTTCGGTCGAAATCGGGTCGCGACGTCGATCAACCCTATATCGAGTCGTTGAATTTCACGTCGCTTCACGACCAAACATCGACGTTGTTTCGACGTCTGCTTTTCGACGTGTTATCGACATCGGAAACAGACGTTGTTTCGACGTTGAATTGACGTTGATATCGAGTCGTCAAATCACGTCGGTTCACGACCAAACATCGACGTTGTTTCGACGTCTACTTTTCGACGTGTTGTCGACGTCGGAAACAGACGTTGTTTCGACGTTTCGACGTTGAATCGACGTCGATATCAAGTCGTTAAATCGGTTCACGACCAAACATCGACGTTGTTTCGACGTCTGCTTTTCGACGTGTTATCGACGTCGGAAACAGACGTTGTTTCGTTGAATTGACGTTGATATCGAGTCCTCAAATCACGTCGGTTCACGACCAAACATATCGACGTTGTTTCGTATGAAGGGTGATTCCCGTCATAATTATATTTCGAATTTTCGTATGTATATTCAATTTTTGCATGCATTGAATCTTCTGCTACGGTGAATTTTCGGATGCTTCGAATTTTCTGATGCTTCAAATTTTCTGATGCATTGAATTTTCGGATGCTTCGAATTTTCTGATGCATTGAATTTGGGTCTTACTACATCCCGGGCGTTCTTTGTCAGCGCCCGCGAGCACTCGTCTTCTGGACGATCCTTTTATTAGTATTAAGGAAACCCAACCCCAACACAACAAAAGATCCTAACCCCCCGCCTAACGGGTTTTCTAACCCTAACCCCCCGCCTAATTAGTTTACTAACCCTAACCCGTTAGGGGGGGTTAGGGTTAGGATCTTTTGTTGTGTAGGGGTTGGGTTTCCTTAATACTAATAAAAGGATCGTCCAGAAGACGAGTGCTCGCGGGCGCTGACAAAGAACGCCCGGGATGTAGTAAGACCCATTGAATTTTCGGATGCTTCGAATTTTCTGATGCATTGAATTTTCGGATGCTTCACATTTTGGTATGTAGCTAATTTTGTGCTGCATGCATTTCATTCTGGGATACATTACATTTTTGGATGCGTCTAATTTTCGGATGTATCGAATTTTCGGATGTATATCATCTGGGCCACGGTCAGGACTGGTGACTATACAGAGCTGTGGACTTTCCCGCCAAATCGCCTAATGTGCATATGGCGGATGGAACCAACTTTGTGTCAGCTGAAGAGCTTGAATCATTTAGAAATATACATTGCTTGGCGTCATTCGACAGCTTGAGACAGGAGATATTGATTCCAATATGATTGATGCTTTAACTTTTAGACTGGATTGGTTACATGGAATAGTTATACATTATGTCCATGTCTATAGCAATGGGTTTGGAGATATTGCGAACCTTATTGGAGCTGCACGGGACCGAATTGCCAGTCAGCGGCAGTCTTGGGATAACCTTCCACCTACCAGAGTTTTTCTTGGAGATCGCGGCAGACCAAAATACCACATACCAAGGGAACAGCTTGAATTTTTACTCGAGCGGTGTTTCAGTGTCAGTAACAGTATGTATCAGCCATCTGCTAACACCCCCTCCCCCTGCGCAAACATCAAAGCATTTTACTTTGTTGAAAAATGAAGGTAAAATTCCCAACTGAGGGGAAAACACATGTATGCTAAACACAAGTTGTGATAACGTGCAGGTAAAGAGGCTTTTTAAATGTAATTTTTTCCATCCTGTTCCTAAAACAGTGACATTTAAATAATTATTTTCTGAAATGCTCAACAAACAGTCTTTATTCTATAAGTGTTGGTCCACATGGAATGACCATAGAAGATTTGCAGGCCACAGTGAGAAGTTTTATGGAACCAAAATGACAAATTCCCTGTCGTGTGACACAAATATATTTTATAGTAATAGTTGCCTTAAAATGCTAAACAAAGTTATTCAATTAGAAATTGATAAAATAGCTGATTGGTTAAATGCTAATAAATTATCAATTAATACAACAAAAACCAAATTTATTCCATTTAGATCTTCTAAAAAATATATAAGCATAATATAACAATTACAATTAACAACATAAATATTATACAAGTTAAAAATACAACATTTCTAGGTATTATAATTGATGAATGTTTGACATGGAATGATCATGTCAATATGATATCAAAGAAAATTATTAAATCTGCTGGTTTGATAACCAAAATACGACATTTTACAAATTTGAACACTTTAAAATTAATTTATTATGCATTAGTCCTATCCATATCTAATCTATGGAAATTTAATATGGGGTAATACATACAAAAAGCGAATTCAAAAATTGACGAATATCAAAAAAAGATTGAACGCTTAATGACCTTTAAGTCTTATTTGGAACATACTGAACCAATTTTTCATATATGGATATATATCTAATCAATTTCTTTCTTCACTTATAAACATTTTCTTCGAACTGATTTTCTGTAAATATTAAATATATTATATAATCACAACTAGGGGTCTTAAGTAAAAAGCCTATTAAGGTTTCTAGTAGGCCCCTAGCCCTAATGTTATTTAAAAATTGTAGAATTATTATATCTTTTTATGGGCAAAAATCAATTAAAAAAACAAACTGACAAGAGTCTAATCCTATGTCTAATTAACTTCAATGGGAATTACTGGGAAAGGAAAAACTGCTGAAATGATTTTTTGCTTACTGCCACTGATTATTGATAAATTTGTTAATTGTTGCATAATTTTGTCTTTACTGTATAATTGATACATTTAGCTTGAGTGCCTGTGCATATGGCTTAAGGAATATAAATTTGGATCATTGCTGGTCATTTACATGCACTTACCTTTTGACTTGTGAGCAACTGTCTCAGTTGTATTGCCTTTTTGACACCCTGGTTCAAAAAATATACTATGGATTGGGAATACAAAATCTAGGATGACTGATGAGAATGGTGCCATTAATCAGTACAATAAATTGTTTATAGGTGGAGGTTTGTCATACACGGAGGTATCGATGGGTATTCACGGATGATTGTTTTTTTGTATTGCAATACAAATAACTGTGCAGCCACGGTGTTTACTCTGTTCCAGGATGCAGTGCAAAATTTTGGTCTACCATCAAGAGTAAGATCCGATAAAGGTGGAGAAAATGTCAATGTTGCTTGGTTTATGTTGTCCCATCATCTAAGAGGCCCTAATAGGGGCAGTCACATAGCTGGAAGAAGTGTACACAACCAGCGTATTGAAAGACTTTGGAGGGATGTGTTCACTGGGTGTATGTATGTGTTTTACAATTTATTCTACTACATGGAAAACTTGGGCCTTCTTGACCCTTGCAATGAGCATCATATATTTTCATTGCATTATATATTCTTGCCAAGGATTAATCGACAAATGGGCATCTTTACATCTGGCCATAACAATGGTCCTAACAGCCCAACTGCAGGGTTGCAGTAGAACTGGATGAGAGGGTATGTAGAGTCATTAAAAATAATTTAAATTAAAACTGTAATGGTGTTCTTAATTAAAACTTCATTGGGTGTTCTTGCCTTTGGTTCAGCGATGACAACCAGTATTTCAGATCCACATTTTCATAGTGTTTTATTTTTTGTTTCAGTCATTTTCATTTTTAATATTGTCCAAAGGACTAATAGTCAGTTTTAGGAGTCATTAGGACAATGTTACCAACTTTGATAATAAGTACCATATTCTTATTTTGTTACCCTATACTTGTGCAAATAAAGTTTGTTACTATTATACAGCACTGTATGTACAGTGTAAATTTGTCCTTAGCCAGTTGATATTGAAACTTGGTATATATATATTTTAGGTAGATCTGGATAATTATGGCATTGATTGGGAAGGGCCTACACCAGCAGAAAATTGGGATGGTTCCATTCACAACTCAGATCAGCCAATCCAGGTACCAGAGACTGTTATGCCATTGTCAACTAATGACTATGCTGAATTAGTCAGGACAATAGATCCTTGCCAATACTCACAATTTCATGGTGTTGATTTGTACCTTAGAACACAAGCATTTGTTCAGGAAAGAATAAATATATAATCATAATGGTCCTTTACTATAATAACTGATATTATTGAATAGCAACTGTCTTTTACAATTGTAAAGTTACTGTAATGTTACTATAATTAATATTATGTTAAAATGTAATGTTACTGTATACTCTGAATAACAAACTTTAACTCAACAGAGGCACATATTGTTCCCTTCTTGAAAAATATACAGTATTCTTAAATACTTGTATATCCCCTTGAGCCAAACTTTAGAGTTTTTAACATTAAGGTTTTAAAGGCTTCGTAATCCACATATGCAGATGACAGAGTAAGCTTGTTAAAACAGGTCTTACTTTCAGCAAGACTGGATGTAATCTTAGCATCATCCAGTTCAATTATTAGGTTTTCTCCTTTAGGCGATATCACTTCCCAGCCTGTCCAAAATATTAATAAGTCCTTAAGACCAATACCATCTGAAAGAAACCAAAAATGGAACAAGTTGGATAAAATGTTTAAGATAGTTAAGGCATGTTATAATGTTATCTTGTTTTCAGTGTTTTGTGTATCATTAAGGGGGCAATACACCTGAATTATGCTTGTTCGCGATGTTGGCAGTTTGGCATGTGTTATCTCATGAAGTATTCAATCAAAGTATGGACAACCATATATTTTCTGAAACTACAACTAAGCAATTATTGAAACTAAATTCACATGGATTATTTACATTATATTTACACTTGAGGCGCTTGATTGTCAAAAATGGCCTCAACCAACATATATTCTTGAAATTTTAACTCCTCAAAAACACAACACCAAGTGGCACTGAAAACACTTTTTTCAAGTAGTTTAGAGAAAAATCTAAAATATCATGAGGGGAATTTGAAGAATCTTAATTTCTGTTACCATAGCAGCAAAAAGTAAATAATTATAATGTTTCTGAGTTCCACTGACAATATTTCAAAAACTACAAATCCCCTCCTAAATTGCTAAATTGTCACCATTTTGCTGCAAATATTCAAAACAACAAATACTGAAAATCGCAGCAAATTTGATTGAAAAGTTTAGGAGTTATAAGGTTTCAAAGTTCGCACATGCACAAAAGTGATTTTTTGGAAATCCCATTTAAAGTTGTCATAAAATCCCATTAAAATCTATTATTTAAAATCATTTAAATTGTCTATGTTACTCAAATATCTACAAATTTCTGCACACAAAACAACTGATTTGGATAAACCAGACATTAGTTAGCATTCAGAAATAAGTTTGTTCAATTTTGACCCAATTCAGGTGTATTGCCCCCCTTAAGCAATTAAGAAAAAGACACAAAAACTACATACATGACATGTTTTACACATGAGCACCGACTTTTTTTTGAATGGGGGCAGAATATATTTGCCCTGTATCTTTTTCTGAGACTAACACTAGATTTTACAGGTTACACATACTACTCACCTTGTACATTCTGATGGATATCATCAATAAACTGGCTCATTAAACCTGCAACAACGTTGCACTTGCTCAGGTCTGAATTCTCTGAGACAATCCTGCTTTTCACATTGTCTTTGTCAATAACTGACTCAGCTTCCCTTGGGAACACCAATTTGGCCATTTCTTCATTTGTTTTGAGGTAGTTTATTAGAGATCAATATTTTTGCCAACGACAAATAAGAATCGGTACTTCCTCAACGTAATTGATGAATTCTCCAGATTTTCGTTCGTGTTTCCATGTCCTGATGTCTCGACGACGACCGTGATCAAATGCCTCACTACGCTCTTCTCCCTCTTCTGAATGCCGGCATATGTTCATTCAGACAGAGGAGCGGCTTTCATGAGCCAAGAGCTGCAACAATTCCTAACTGAGAAAGGGGTAGCTACGAGTCGTACTACTAGCTACAATCCAGCAGGGAACGGCCAAGTGCCTTAAATCGAAGAACCTTCCAGTAAAGCATTGGCAGGATGTTCTTCCAGATGTGTTACATTCAATCCGTTCCTTATTATGCACAGCGACGAATGAGACGCCCCACGAGCGCTTCCTCGGTTTTCCACGAAAATCATCATCTGGCAGTTTTGTACCCTCATGGTTGGTTACACCCGGCCCCATTTTCATTAAGCGTCAAGTCCGCACCAGCAAGACGGATCCTCTTGTCGACGAGGTGGAGTTGCTTCAAGCAAATCCTCACTACGCCCATGTGCGCTACTCAGATGGTCGGGAGATAACAGTAACAACGAAGCATATAGCACCCCAAGGTCAGGAGAGGATGTCTCAGCCTCTGTCACAATCGGAGTTGGGATTGAATCCTGGCGTGTCGAATGATAACACTGATCAGAGTTTGCCAGCCCATCGGATAGAGAATGAGCAATCATCGACTGGCCAAACACCAATTGAACAAACACCAATTGAACAGCGATCACCCAGTCAAACACCAATTGAACAGCGACCATCCAGTCAAACATCAACTGGACAGCCACCCTTGCGACGGTCCATGCGTACTCGTCGCCCTGTTGATAGACTTAATATTTAAAGGAAGGGGTGAATGTTATGATTGTCTTAGTTATGAATTATTATTATTATTCATGTTATAACAGCTTGGGTCACCTATAGCTACGAGCCCGCGATGTAGTGGCTCACCTATTTAAGTTTGTATTTTGGACGCCATGTTTAGTTTCATTTTGCTTTAGACTTTAGTCAGACATTTAGTTGAATAAAGCCTATACTTTTATTCGGCGTTTGTCACCTTACTCGACAACAGTTACATCAGCCACCGGCACGCCATTGTTTTCAGGCAAATCTGATTCCAGACAGCGAAGTAGATCCGCTTTAACACCACTCCGCATCTTTCCTGCAATTGACAGAGCTGGTGGAGCTGCCTGGTTTTCATGAGAAAATAATTTGTCGATGTCTCCATCACGAGTTTGACAAGAGATGTATAACCTCGAAAAGAGACCACAGTCACTCTTCAGTGCTGCCAGCTGTGCTTTCTGTTTTTATTGAATTTTGACAGGTGGCCTACTAAACAAGTGTTTCTGTGACAGGTGTTTTACACTGCTCTAGCCTTTCTGTCACCAAGGGTCTCGATATTTCTCACAGTTTCTGCCACTTCGGTGTCTACAATGTCCCTTGTATGAATGACTAGTAGGTCTTCGCTGTGTTCTAAGAACGGATTTCCCATCTCGTCCAGCAATGTTACAAGTGCTTTAACCTCCTTTAAGAATGTTGCTTGCACTCCAGGTTGCTGGTCATGATGATTGCATCTAGTGTCACCAGCAGCATCCTGTTGCTTCATGGCCTGTTCCTCGAACTCTGTAGTAATTCTGGCGATTTCTGGCCCTGCTACAATCCAACATCTAAGTGCTCCTGGATTGCCAGCCAGTCAGTCCAATAGCCCCACCAGAAGCTTTCACCATTGCATTGTTCTGCTCGTGAGACTGGTCAAGTGCCATGGCAGAGAAATTGTTGCTGGTTTTGTGTACCACGAAGTTTCCTGACTTGAATTCAGCTAGAACATCTGGGTGTTTTTCAGCAAGTGTCGTCATGATTACGAAGTGATCCTCTCCGTGAGTGGCTGGCCAGGTCCACTGGATTTCCTTAGCAAGAGCATATAGTGGTTGGTCAGCAGCAAGGACGGGCACCTGACCAGGGTTGACAACTACTTCTTTGACAATGTCCATGGAGTGCCGTATCATTGCCACTGAGTGTGCATTGTCAAGAAACAAAGGCAATAGTGCATTAATTGCTGGAGGTGGTATGACAGCTTGGTGCCTGTCAACGTGGTAGGCAGACCACGATATCCAGTCATCTACGATAGACTTTTCAAGAGCTGTCTTGACTTTCCTGAGCCATAAATATTCATCTGCTGTGGCAGCTGCAACAGCTAGGAGGTAGGAAGGTCTTGCGGGCCTTGAATAGCTGGGGCGCTAATTTCCTTGGTCTTGAAGGCAGCTGGCGGAACAATTGTGTAGGCTAATGGCAGAAGTGTCACTGACTTTGTGGAAGAGCAACCCTGACCAATCATTGGTACACCGCGATCAATTTCACCATGTGTGTGTGACGGATGTTGCATAAGCGATATTCATGTGCCGTGGAAGGAATCTTTGACTGTTGCAGAACTTGGATTGTGGTCGATGTTGTCCACAGCTCCTGTTGTGAACAGTCCTTGACGCAACTTTGGTGAGCACACATCTTCCATCCTAAAGCGTTGGCAGACACCATTGGCAATGTCTGATGTAAGTTGCAACAGCCTGTCGTAGGAGACACACAGCCCCAGTGTGAACAATGTGTCAACCATCCCTCTACTTTGTGTAACTGCGTGGATAGAGTGGGAGTGGAGTTTCTCGGCTGCGGCTATGACGTGCTGAGCTTAATGAATTCAAGTTCCGTGCATGCTTCACGCTGTTAAACACCATCAATTGGGCGATTGTTAGGGCAGGTTTTGTAGTGGTTGTGTGGACCAGCTGATTCTGATCCTTTATGTTTGCCCCATGCATCGAGTATCATGTTGACCAGAGCCAAAAGGGATGGTGGCACAGCTTCCTGCTAGCAGTTTACCTTGAACAACCTCAAATACGAAACTTGAGTCGAATATTTCTTCGGCGGCGAGATTGCCCCTCTGATCAGTGGTGATACAGCAAGCACTACCCATCAATCATCACTAGATTCTTTTACCATATCGAATCGAACAGAGGAGCATTTGGTGAGCAAAATGGGAACTGATCCAAGAATAGATGAACTAGTCAAGAAAGTTGACAACGTTTTATTGTTAGTTTCTGCTGGAAAACAACCCATTGCACAACCTAATACAACCTTACCTTGCAGTGATGTGGTCCCAGGGAAAGAAGCCTCAAATTGACCAGAATTTCTATCTGCCACGAATAATTTGACTATTTCCGACAATCAGTTCAAAATCATGTTGGTAGAGCAGCAAAATAGTGGTCAGGAAGCATAATCAGTTCAAAATCATGTTGGTAGAGCAGCAAAATAGTGGTCAGGAACCACAATCAGTTCAAAATCATCTCAGTACAGCAGCAAGATAGTGGTCAGGAAGCACAATCAGTTCAAAATCATGTTGGCAGAGCAGCAAAATAGTAGTCAGGAAGCACAATCAGTTCAAAATCATGTTGGTAGAGCAGCAAAATAGTGGTCAGGAACCACAATCAGTTCAAAATCATGTTGGTAGAGCAGCAAAATAGTGGTCAGGAACCACAATCAGTTCAAAATCATGTTGGTAGAGCAGCAAAATAGTGGTCAGGAACCACAATCAGTTCAAAATCATGTTGGTAGAGCAGCAAAATAGTGGTCAGGAACCACAATCAGTTCAAAATCATGTTGGTAGAGTAGCAAAATAGTGGTCAGGAAGCACAATCAGTTCAAAATCATGTTGGTAGAGCAGCAAAATAGTGGTCAGGAAGCACAATCAGTTCAAAATCATGTTGGTAGAGCAGCAAAATAGTGGTCAGGAAGCACAATCAGTTCAAAATCATGTTGGTAGAGCAGCAAAATAGGTCAGGAGGAAAAATCAGTTCAAAATCATCTCAGTACAGCAGCAAGATAGTGGTCAGGAAGCACAATCAGTTCAAAATCATGTTGGTAGAGCAGCAAAATAGTGGCCAGGAAGCATAATCAGTTCAAAATCATGTTGGCAGAGCAGCAAAATAGTGGTCAGAAGGAAAAATCAGTTAAAAATCATCTCTGTACAGCAGCAAGATAGTGGTCAGGAGGAAAAATCACTTCAAAATCTTGGTACAGTACTTTACAGCAGAAAAGTGGAAGTTACAAAAGTTAGTCAGTTTATAAAGCAGTTGGTAATAATACAGTATAATTTGGAAGTGTTTGGTTAATATTTGTTAATGTACAGTACTTATTACTGAGCATTTAAAATATCATTTAGCATCATTCTCCTTGGATCTTTGGCAGCAAATATGTCAATGACCTCGTTTGCATTGAGATTGATTTCCTGATGAACATTTAGTAAAGCCAGTCCTTTTAATCGCAGGGGCGGATCCAGGATTTTTCGTACGTTAGTCAAAATTTTCGTTTGTGAACATTCGGCGGGGGGGGGGGAGATACGGAAATTTTCCCAGATCTTTTTCTGGATTTTCGGTAAATAAAACATGGAGGTGCAAAATGACTGTTTCGCCCAATATCAGGGCTCATCAGCATGCCTAGGAAACACATAATACCACACGGCAAGCTTGTGATTCCGACATGGACAGCCCTTGGAGGGCCGAAAAAGAGCAAACTGGTTTTCAGTTCAAAATCATGTTGGTAGAGCAGCAAAATAGTGGTCAGGAACCACAATCAGTTCAAACTTATGTTGGTAGAGCAGCAAAATAGTGGTCAGGAAGCATAATCAGTTCAAACTCATGTTGGTAGAGCAGCAAAATAGTGGTCAGGAAGCACAATCAGTTCAAAATCATGTTGGTAGAGCAGCAAAAATAGTGGTCAGGAACCACAATCAGTTCAAACTCATGTTGGTAGAGCAGCAAAATAGTGGTCAGGAAGCACAATCAGTTCAAAATCATGTTGGTAGAGCAGCAAAATAGTGGTCAGGAAGCACAATCAGTTCAAAATCATGTTGGTAGAGCAGCAAAATAGTGGTCAGGAACCACAATCAGTTCAAAATCATGTTGGTAGAGCAGCAAAATAGTGGTCAGGAAGCATAATGTTGGCAGAGCAGCAAGATAATGGTCAGGAACGACATATAGTTTAAAATCATGTTGGTAGAGCAGCGAAATACTGGTCAGGAAGGACATATAGTTTAAAATCATATTGGTAGAGCAGCAAAATAGTGGTCAGGAAGCACAATCAGTTCAAAATCATGTTGGTAGAGCAGCAAAATAGTGGTCAGGAAGCACAATCAGTTCAAAATCATGTTGGTAGAGCAGCAAAATAGTGGTCAGGAAGCACAATCAGTTCAAAATTATGTTGGTAGAGCAGCAAAATAGTGGTCAGGAACCACAATCAGTTAAAACTCATGTTGGTAGAGCAGCAAAATAGTGGTCAGGAAGCACAATCAGTTCAAAATCATGTTGGTAGAGCAGCAAAATAGTGGTCAGGAAGCACAATCAGTTCAAAATCATGTTGGTAGAGCAGCAAAATAGTGGTCAGGAAGCAACAATCAGTTCAAAATCATGTTGGTAGAGCAGCAAAATAGTGGTCAGGAACCACAATCAGTTCAAAATCATGTTGGTAGAGCAGCAAAATAGTGGTCAGGAAGCATAATGTTGGCAGAGCAGCAAGATAATGGTCAGGAACGACATATAGTTTAAAATCATGTTGGTAGAGCAGCGAAATACTGGTCAGGAAGGACATATAGTTTAAAATCATATTGGTAGAGCAGCAAAATAGTGGTCAGGAAGCACAATCAGTTCAAAATCATGTTGGTAGAGCAGCAAAATAGTGGTCAGGAAGCATAATCAGTTCAAAATCATGTTGGCAGAGCAGCAAGATAGTGGTCAGGAACGACATATAGTTTAAAATCATGTTGGTAGAGCAGCGAAATACTGGTCAGGAAGGACATATAGTTTAAAATCATGTTGGTAGAGCAGCAAAATAGTGGTCAGGAGGAAAAATCAGTTCAAAATCATCTCAGTACAGCAGCAAAATAGTGGTCAGGAACCACAATCAGTTCAAAATCATGTTGGTAGAGCAGCAAGATAATGGTCAGGAACGACATATAGTTTAAAATCATGTTGGTAGAGCAGCGAAATACTGGTCAGGAAGGACATATAGTTTAAAATCATGTTGGTAGAGCAGCAAAATAGTGGTAAGGAAGCACAATCAGTTCAAAATCATGTTGGTAGAGCAGCAAAATAGTGGTCAGGAACCACAATCAGTTCAAACTCATGTTGGTAGAGCAGCAAAATAGTGGTCAGGAACTACAATCAGTTCAAAATCATGTTGGTAGAGCAGCAAAATAGTGGTCACGAAGCACAATCAGTTCAAACTGATGTTGGTAGAGCAGCAAAATAGTGGTCAGGAACCACAATCAGTTCAAAATCATGTTGCTAGAGCAGCAAAATAGATCAGGAGGAAAAATCAGTTCAAAATCATCTCAGTACAGCAGCAAGATAGTGGTCAGGAAGCACAATCAGTTCAAAATCATGTTGGCAGAGCAGCAAAATAGTAGTCAGGAAGCACAATCAGTTCAAAATCATGTTGGTAGAGCAGCAAAATAGTGGTCAGGAAGCATAATCAGTTCAAAATCATGTTGGTAGAGCAGCAAAATAGTGGTCAGGAACCACAATCAGTTCAAAATCATCTCAGTACAACAGCAAAATAGTGGTCAGGAACCACAATCAGTTCAAAATCATGTTGGTAGAGCAGCAAAATAGTGGTCAGGAACCACAATCAGTTCAAAATCATGTTGGTAGAGCAGCAAAATAGTGGTCAGGAAGCACAATCAGTTCAAAATCATGTTGGTAGAGCAGCAAAATAGTGGTCAGGAAGCACAATCAGTTCAAACTCATGTTGGTAGAGCAGCAAAATAGTGGTCAGGAAGCACAATCAGTTCAAAATCATGTTGGTAGAGCAGCAAAATAGTGGTCAGGAAGCACAATCAGTTCAAACTCATGTTGGTAGAGCAGCAAAATAGTGGTCAGGAACCACAATCAGTTCAAAATCATGTTGGTAGAGACTCATGTTGGTAGAGCAGCAAAATAGTGGTCAGGAACCACAATCAGTTCAAAATTATGTTGGTAGAGCAGCAAAATAGTGGTCAGGAACCACAATCAGTTCAAACTCATGTTGGTAGAGCAGCAAAATAGTGGTCAGGAAGCACAATCAGTTCAAAATTATGTTGGTAGAGCAGCAAAATAGTGGTCAGGAAGCATAATCAGTTCAAACTCATGTTGGTAGAGCAGCAAAATAGTGGTCAGGAAGCACAATCAGTTCAAAATCATGTTGGTAGAGCAGCAAAAATTGTAGTCAGGAACCACAATCAGTTCAAACTCATGTTGGTAGAGCAGC
Source organism: Chrysogorgia sp. JL179-B06 (assembly GCA_035772405.1). Taxonomy (NCBI): domain Eukaryota; kingdom Metazoa; phylum Cnidaria; class Anthozoa; order Scleralcyonacea; family Chrysogorgiidae; genus Chrysogorgia; species Chrysogorgia sp. JL179-B06. Next base: position 116,609 of record JAYKKM010000272.1, on the reverse strand, counting down.
AAAATAGTGGTCAGGAACCACAATCAGTTCAAAATCATGTTGGTAGAGCAGCAAAATAGTGGTCAGGAATCACAATCAGTTCAAAATCATGTTGGTAGAGACTCATGTTGGTAGAGCAGCAAAATAGTGGTCAGGAAGCACAATCAGTTCAAAATCATGTTGGTAGAGCAGCAAAATAGTGGTCAGGAAGCACAATCAGTTCAAAATCATGTTGGTAGAGCAGCAAAATAGTGGTCAGGAAGCATAATCAGTTCAAAATCATGTTGGCAGAGCAGCAAGATAGTGGTCAGGAACGACATATAGTTTAAAATCATGTTGGTAGAGCAGCGAAATACTGGTCAGGAAGGACATATAGTTTAAAATCATGTTGGTAGAGCAGCAAAATAGTGGTCAGGAGGAAAAATCAGTTCAAAATCATCTCAGTACAGCAGCAAAATAGTGGTCAGGAAGCACAATCAGTTCAAAATCATGTTGGTAGAGCAGCAAAATAGTGGTCAGGAACCACAATCAGTTCAAAATCATGTTGGTAGAGCAGCAAAATAGTGGTCAGGAACCACAATCAGTTCAAAATCATGTTGGTAGAGCAGCAAAATAGTGGTCAGGAAGCACAATCAGTTCAAAATCATGAAATCATGTTGGTAGAGCAGCAGGAAGCACAATCAGTTCAAAATCATGTTGGTAGAGCAGCAAAATAGTGGTCAGGAAGCACAATCAGTTCAAAATCATGTTGGTAGAGCAGCAAAATAGTGGTCAGGAAGCACAATCAGTTCAAAATTATGTTGGTAGAGCAGCAAAATAGTGGTCAGGAAGCATAATCAGTTCAAAATCATGTTGCAGAGCAGCAAGATAGTGGTCAGGAAGGACATATAGTTTAAAATCATGTTGGTAGAGCAGCAAAATAGTGGTCAGGAGGAAAAATCAGTTCAAAATCATCTCAGTACAGCAGCAAAATAGTGGTCAGGAAGCACAATCAGTTCAAAATCATGTTGGTAGAGCAGCAAAATAGTGGTCAGGAACCACAATCAGTTCAAAATCATGTTGGTAGAGCAGCAAAATAGTGGTCAGGAACCACAATCAGTTCAAAATCATGTTGGTAGAGCAGCAAAATAGTGGTCAGGAAGCACAATCAGTTCAAAATCATGTTGGTAGAGCAGCAAAATAGTGGTCAGGAACCATAATCAGTTCAAAATCATTGTGGTAGAGCAGCAAAATAGTGGTCAGGAACCACAATCAGTTCAAAATCATGTTGGTAGAGCAGCAAAATAGTGGTCAGGAACCACAATCAGTTCAAAATCATGTTGGTAGAGCAGCAAAATAGTGGTCAGGAAGCACAATCAGTTCAAAATCATGTTGGTAGAGCAGCAAAATAGTGGTCAGGAACCATAATCAGTTCAAAATCATGTTGGTAGAGCAGCAAAATAGTGGTCAGGAACCACAATCAATTCAAAATCATGTTGGTAGAGACTCATGTTGGTAGAGCAGCAAAATAGTGGTCAGGAAGCACAATCAGTTCAAAATCATGTTGGTAGAGCAGCAAAATAGTGGTCAGGAAGCACAATCAGTTCAAAATTATGTTGGTAGAGCAGCAAAATAGTGATCAGGAAGGACAATCAGTTCAAAATTATGTTGGTAGAGCAGCAAAATAGTGGTCAGGAACCACAATCAGTTCAAACTCATGTTGGTAGAGCAGCAAAATAGTGGTCAGGAACCACAATCAGTTCAAAATTATGTTGGTAGAGCAGCAAAATAGTGGTCAGGAACCACAATCAGTTCAAACTCATGTTGGTAGAGCAGCAAAATAGTGGTCAGGAAGCACAATCAGTTCAAAATCATGTTGGTAGAGCAGCAAAATAGTGGTCAGGAAGCATAATGTTGGCAGAGCAGCAAGATAATGGTCAGGAACGACATATAGTTTAAAATCATGTTGGTAGAGCAGCGAAATACTGGTCAGGAAGGACATATCGTTTAAAATCATATTGGTAGAGCAGCAAAATAGTGGTCAGGAAGCACAATCAGTTCAAACTCATGTTGGTAGAGCAGCAAAATAGTGGTCAGGAAGCACAATCAGTTCAAACTCATGTTGGTAGAGCAGCAAAATAGTGGTCAGGAACCACAATCAGTTCAAAATCATGTTGGTAGAGACTCATGTTGGTAGAGCAGCAAAATAGTGGTCAGGAAGCACAATCAGTTCAAAATCATGTTGGTAGAGCAGCAAAATAGTGGTCAGGAAGCAACAATCAGTTCAAAATCATGTTGGTAGAGCAGCAAAATAGTGGTCAGGAACCACAATCAGTTCAAAATCATGTTGGTAGAGCAGCAAAATAGTGGTCAGGAAGCATAATGTTGCCAGAGCAGCAAGATAATGGTCAGGAACGACATATAGTTTAAAATCATGTTGGTAGAGCAGCGAAATACTGGTCAGGAAGGACATATAGTTTAAAATCATGTTGGTAGAGCAGCGAAATACTGGTCAGGAAGGACATATAGTTTAAAATCATGTTGGTAGAGCAGCAAAATAGTGGTCAGGAGGAAAAATCAGTTCAAAATCATCTCAGTACAGCAGCAAAATAGTGGTCAGGAACCACAATCAGTTCAAAATCATGTTGGTAGAGCAGCAAGATAATGGTCAGGAACGACATATAGTTTAAAATCATGTTGGTAGAGCAGCGAAATACTGGTCAGGAAGGACATATAGTTTAAAATCATGTTGGTAGAGCAGCAAAATAGTGGTCAGGAAGCACAATCAGTTCAAAATCATGTTGGTAGAGCAGCAAAATAGTGGTCAGGAACCACAATCAGTTCAAACTCATGTTGGTAGAGCAGCAAAATAGTGGTCAGGAACTACAATCAGTTCAAAATCATGTTGGTAGAGCAGCAAAATAGATCAGGAGGAAAAATCAGTTCAAAATCATCTCAGTACAGCAGCAAGATAGTGGTCAGGAAGCACAATCAGTTCAAAATCATGTTGGCAGAGCAGCAAAATAGTAGTCAGGAAGCACAATCAGTTCAAAATCATGTTGGTAGAGCAGCAAAATAGTGGTCAGGAAGCATAATCAGTTCAAAATCATGTTGGTAGAGCAGCAAAATAGTGGTCAGGAACCACAATCAGTTCAAAATCATCTCAGTACAGCAGCAAAATAGTGGTCAGGAACCACAATCAGTTCAAAATCATGTTGGTAGAGCAGCAAAATAGTGGTCAGGAACCACAATCAGTTCAAAATCATGTTGGTAGAGCAGCAAAATAGTGGTCAGGAAGCACAATCAGTTCAAAATCATGTTGGTAGAGCAGCAAAATAGTGGTCAGGAAGCACAATCAGTTCAAACTCATGTTGGTAGAGCAGCAAAATAGTAGTCAGGAAGCACAATCAGTTCAAAATCATGTTGGTAGAGCAGCAAAAATAGTGGTCAGGAACCACAATCAGTTCAAAATTATGTTGGTAGAGCAGCAAAATAGTGGTCAGGAAGCACAATCAGTTCAAAATTATGTTGGTAGAGCAGCAAAATAGTGGTCAGGAACCACAATCAGTTCAAACTCATGTTGGTAGAGCAGCAAAATAGTGGTCAGGAAGCACAATCAGTTCAAACTCATGTTGGTAGAGCAGCAAAATAGTGGTCAGGAACCACAACCAGTTCAAAATCATGTTGGTAGAGACTCATGTTGGTAGAGCAGCAAAATAGTGGTCAGGAACCACAATCAGTTCAAAATTATGTTGGTAGAGCAGCAAAATAGTGGTCAGGAACCACAATCAGTTCAAACTCATGTTGGTAGAGCAGCAAAATAGTGGTCAGGAAGCACAATCAGTTCAAACTCATGTTGGTAGAGCAGCAAAATAGTTGTCAGGAACCACAATCAGTTCAAAATCATGTTGGTAGAGACTCATGTTGGTAGAGCAGCAAAATAGTGGTCAGGAAGCACAATCAGTTCAAAATCATGTTGGTAGAGCAGCAAAATAGTGGTCAGGAAGCACAATCAGTTCAAAATTATGTTGGTAGAGCAGCAAAATAGTGGTCAGGAAGCATAATCAGTTCAAAATCATGTTGGCAGAGCAGCAAGATAGTGGTCAGGAAGGACATATAGTTTAAAATCATGTTGGTAGAGCAGCAAAATAGTGGTCAGGAGGAAAAATCAGTTCAAAATCATCTCAGTACAGCAGCAAAATAGTGGTCAGGAAGCACAATCAGTTCAAAATCATGTTGGTAGAGCAGCAAAATAGTGGTCAGGAACCACAATCAGTTCAAAATCATGTTGGTAGAGCAGCAAAATAGTGGTCAGGAACCACAATCAGTTCAAAATCATGTTGGTAGAGCAGCAAAATAGTGGTCAGGAACCACAATCAGTTCAAAATCATGTTGGTAGAGCAGCAAAATAGTGGTCAGGAACCATAATCAGTTCAAAATCATGTTGGTAGAGCAGCAAAATAGTGGTCAGGAACCACAATCAGTTCAAAATCATGTTGGTAGAGCAGCAAAATAGTGGTCAGGAACCACAATCAGTTCAAAATCATGTTGGTAGAGCAGCAAAATAGTGGTCAGGAAGCACAATCAGTTCAAAATCATGTTGGTAGAGCAGCAAAATAGTGGTCAGGAACCATAATCAGTTCAAAATCATGTTGGTAGAGCAGCAAAATAGTGGTCAGGAACCACAATCAATTCAAAATCATGTTGGTAGAGACTCATGTTGGTAGAGCAGCAAAATAGTGGTCAGGAAGCACAATCAGTTCAAAATCATGTTGGTAGAGCAGCAAAATAGTGGTCAGGAAGCACAATCAGTTCAAAATTATGTTGGTAGAGCAGCAAAATAGTGATCAGGAAGGACAATCAGTTCAAAATTATGTTGGTAGAGCAGCAAAATAGTGGTCAGGAACCACAATCAGTTCAAACTCATGTTGGTAGAGCAGCAAAATAGTGGTCAGGAAGCACAATCAGTTCAAACTCATGTTGGTAGAGCAGCAAAATAGTGGTCAGGAACCACAATCAGTTCAAAATCATGTTGGTAGAGCAGCAAAATAGTGGTCAGGAAGCACAATCAGTTCAAACTGATGTTGGTAGAGCAGCAAAATAGTGGTCAGGAACCACAATCAGTTCAAAATCATGTTGGTAGAGCAGCAAAATAGTGGTCAGGAAGCATAATCAGTTCAAAATCATGTTGGTAGAGCAGCAAAATAGTGGTCAGGAACCACAATCAGTTCAAAATCATCTCAGTTCAGCAGCAAAATAGTGGTCAGGAACCACAATCAGTTCAAAATCATGTTGGTAGAGCAGCAAAATAGTGGTCAGGAACCACAATCAGTTCAAAATCATGTTGGTAGAGCAGCAAAATAGTGGTCAGGAAGCACAATCAGTTCAAAATCATGTTGGTAGAGCAGCAAAATAGTGGTCAGGAAGCACAATCAGTTCAAACTCATGTTGGTAAAGCAGCAAAATAGTGGTCAGGAAGCACAATCAGTTCAAAATCATGTTGGTAGAGCAGCAAAATAGTGGTCAGGAACCACAATCAGTTCAAAATCATGTTGGTAGAGCAGCAAAATAGTGGTCAGGAAGCACAATCAGTTCAAAATTATGTTGGTAGAGCAGCAAAATAGTGGTCAGGAACCACAATCAGTTCAAACTCATGTTGGTAGAGACTCATGTTGGTAGAGCAGCAAAATAGTGGTCAGGAACCACAATCAGTTCAAAATTATGTTGGTAGAGCAGCAAAATAGTGGTCAGGAACCACAATCAGTTCAAACTCATGTTGGTAGAGCAGCAAAATAGTGGTCAGGAAGCACAATCAGTTCAAACTCATGTTGGTAGAGCAGCAAAATAGTTGTCAGGAACCACAATCAGTTCAAAATCATGTTGGTAGAGACTCATGTTGGTAGAGCAGCAAAATAGTGCTCAGGAAGCACAATCAGTTCAAAATCATGTTGGTAGAGCAGCAAAATAGTGGTCAGGAAGCACAATCAGTTCAAAATTATGTTGGTAGAGCAGCAACATAGTGGTCAGGAAGCATAATTAGTTCAAAATCATGTTGGCAGAGCAGCAAGATAGTGCCCTCGGAATCCCTAATCAGGTGCGGATCCAGCTCAAAATCTGACTGTCGCTCAACGCTGGGGCACATGATGTGACGTCATATGACGCGACGTAATATGACGATCGAGCGGTCATATTTCAAATCAAACAAACAAACGGAAGGCCCTTCTAATATACCTGTGTATGTTCTGAGGCAGCATTTCACTTCTGTAAGAACTCCTAGTATTAGTTTTGTATATATTTTTAATACAGGAAATATGGAAAGAAATTTCTACATAGACTGATTCAGGGTGATGGGATTTATGTGCGGGCGCCAGGTTTAAGCGAGTTATATGCATTACGAATATTATTTAATCATAGAACAACTTGGGATTTTAACTGCGGACCAGATAATTTAGGCTTTCTCCGGTGTCTCTCCGCGTAGTATTTGGTCTAACTCTTAACAACAAGAGTCGATCACACCGTGAACGTTTGGTCGGTTTGCCGTTGGTCATGAAATTTTAATCTAGTAATTGCTCATACAAATTAAAATTAACATAACAAGTGTATTTATCTAACCTTGTTGGAATGCGATTCTCTGACCAATTTTTCTGGCTACTGGGAACTTCAGATTGGATAAATGGCATATCCTCCCTGGCGAAATGCGCACAGTTTATCTCTTGGTTGCCGACAATATTGTATGGCCGGGCAAGCAGACCCAAACGCTCGATGTTTTCTCCAATCAGTCGCTTCAATTGCGGCCTGAGTGATTTGGAATTACGTTTCTCCAACTCGAACTTTTAACCAACGACGGTGTACTAACTGCTCTTACAATTAAAAGCGACACTCGAACTATATTATCACTGTATCACACTGGCTAAGCTCTTGTTGTTAGATTGAATTCTCTCCTGTGGCTAAATTATATAGCCGATGAACCGTAAAATTTTATTGACTGAACTTCCGCTATAGCTGAGCGATAGTCAACTCTACGTCTCATTGGCTGCCATATCTGAGCGATAGTCAACTCGAATTTTGATTGGTTAGGTCTTAATCACTGTCGCTCCCGCCATATCTGAGCGATAGTCAACTCGGATTCTGATTGGCTCTGCCTTAGTCACTGTAGCTCACGCAAATATGAGCTACAGTGAACAGTCGCGTGTACCTTGCGTGTACTTGGCGAGACTGACATACGATACTTGTAATATTACAAAATAAACACTCCGTTGGACTTCATGCTGTTCATTTGCGATCGTTCATAATCACGTTGTTCACTTAAATATTTAAGAATAAATATATAGCTCTCTCAGTTCCTTAAGCATTGAAGTAATTGTCGTATTGCCCACTGAAATTTCTGACTCTCGCTCAAGCGACATTCGCGACAGTCTGGATCCGCGCCTGCTAATCAGTTGGGTTTTCCGTTCACCTAAGAGTGATAAACTGAATAGTCGAACGCTTGAAACATGAGCCTCTGGCTCGGATAAATAGGGCAACCTTATCCTGCATGATCGACTCAAAATAAATCATACTCATACTCATTAAATATGAGCAAATCAGATCAGCCCTTGTCATGAGAAATACTGGCAAGAAAACTAAGAAGGGTAATATGTCCAAGGAAAGAATTAGATTTGGATTAGGTGTGCCTATACCAAAACCATTTCTCTATAGTGTTCTAGTTTAAGGAAATTTCCTTAAAAGTGAGAACCCTGACAGGCAGCGTTGGTTTCAGGTCTTTAGACATGATTATATAAGTAAGATATGGGCTACCAAGTCATCAGCCTTCATTGTTAGTGTATATAAGGACCAGGCCCTCGTGTACTGATCGATAAACTTCATTATTATTATTGTGGTTTTAATAAGGAAGCAAACCAGCAGTTGTGTTTTTATTGTGGTCATGATTGTGGTATTGAGATTAAGAAGTCTGTTGCTGAGAGTAAACCAACAAAAGTTTGTTTAAAATATGTCTTAGATTATCCTAGTAACCAAAACATTTCAAACATTTTAAATAGTAATCCATTACATGTACTGCACATGAGACGAGTTGGCTTGGTCATTCAAGGTGGCCTCTTTGTATGTATACTGTCACTTGTTTCAACTCGGTTAACCGGACCAACTCGCCTCGTGTAGTTGGCCCCTTGACACTGCCTTATATTTAACTTCTGGGTCGATTACATGAGACGAGTTGGCCTGGTTATTCAAGTTGGCCCAAATGTGCACAGATAACAAACGATATGTCTAAATCCGTTTAAACTTGTTGGAAATAGTACATTTTTAGTGGAGCGCTGTGAATGTGAGCGCTAGCAACGTCATTGCGACGTATATCACGACTATCGGCGCAGTTTCCCCCTGTGTTTCTTCTGCAAATTTGCTGTTTTTCACAATTTTCATAAGCATTTGGGTGATAAGACTCATTCACATCGCAATGGTTTTTGTCCACACATTATAGTACGGTGGCCCACAAGGGCAAAACACAACTCAATATTTGGTTGGTTACACAACAGAGTTTCGTGGTACACAACAGAGTTTCGTGGTACACAACAGAGTTTCGTGGTACACAACAGAGTTTCGTGGTACACAACAGAGTTTCGTAGAACACAACAGAGTTTCGTGGTACACAACAAAGTTTCGTAGAGCACAACCGTCGATTGCTACAAAACAAAATTTCGGAGTACACAACAGAGTTTCGTGGCATACAACAAAGTTTTGTGGAACACAACAAAGTTTCGTGGTACACAACTGATACAAAACAAAATTTCGGGAGACTGACAGAGTAATCAGTACCACCGTGCCCACCATCTTGGCCGGCCCATATTAACTATGGCTGAAAGTGAAGGCTGCAGTAACTAACATCCACGTACCTAGGTATGTTGTAGAACAACTGATGAGAGAGCTTGACCCAGATGGTTGTGAGCAGAGGAAGTCACGGCGATTGCATAGACGAAGGTACTTCTCTCCAGGTCCAAACCATACATGGCACGTGGATGGGTATGACAAATTAAAACCCTTTGGGTTTCCCATCCACGGCTGTATTGACGGGTGGAGCAGGAAAATAATGTGGCTAAAAGTAACGAAATCAAATAATAACCCAGAGGTTGTTGCCAATTTTTATCTGGATGTCCGGTGAAACTACGAACAGATTGCGGAACGGAGAATGGCGTCATGGCAGCCATGCAGTGTACACTGAAAAACAATATTGATGCTCATAAATATGGAACCTCTCCACCAAACCAACGTATTGAGGGATGGTGGTCCTTTTTACGGAGGAACCGGTCCAGCTGGTGGATCGACTTTTTCAAGAATTTGATTGACATTGTATATATATATACATTGATTAACATTGTTAATCCTGCAAATGAACTCCAACTGGAGTGTCTGTGGTTCTGCTTTGCTCGACTAATTCAAGATGATTTGAATTCAGTCAAAGATCACTGGAATTCCCATCGGATAAGGCATTCTAGGCATGGCACTGTCAGTGGCAGACCTGATGAACTGTTCCTCCTTCCCGAGTTTCATGGTGGTACAGACAACTTACTTTGCCAAGTGTCAAATGATGAAGTAGATTCGCTGAGAGAAAACTTTACATATGTGGAGGAGAAGAGTGTGCAACAAGAGTACTTTGAATATGTTCTGGCAAACACAGAATTAGATATGCCAAATACCTGTGAAGATGGACTTCAACTGTATAGAACTCTAATAGATATTGCTGGCACAGATATCTGATTTTGCATCCTAAATATTAAGATAAGTGACAGATACTCATAAGGGCATTGGTTTCTAACAACAAATTAATAACTGCTAAACTGTTTATAATTAGCACTATCCGATGGATAAATCCTCCTTATCCAGTTGATAAGTCGATGCCAGGTGGTGTTATCCAGTACTGAGAGTTCCATCTGGGTTGTTTTAGGAGAGTGGACATCATAATGTTGAGTTTAAAGTCACTTTATGCATGTTAGCAGGGATGGATCCAGCATGATCTGGTAGGGGGTGCTCTGGTGCCGAGTTGTGTCGGTCATGCGTGCTGCGCGCCCATCAGTATTCTGGCGGTCATGTGCACTCTCGCATACCACTACAGCAAGGCACTAGTCTTGCTTGACTACTGTATTGCACACCCCCCTAAAAAAAAAATCCATCCCTGCATGTTAGAGTGCAGACAATAACCATGAAAGATTTGACTAACTAAATACTGGGACTATATATAGTACTAATTAGTTAATTCATTTTTAAACTAACTATTTGCTGATTATCTGATAACAATTTTGTTGTTGATTAACAGACAAGGCGAAAATAGATAAAACTGGTGACACGACAAGTTATTGAAACTTATTTTTGAATTTTTCCCCTTAACCATCTCTTATGAATCTGGTTCAATCATTCAAAACAGTGCTTTATAAACAATCAGACTTTAAAAACCAGTTGTTGTTGTTTAGTGGTTACCACACATGTTTATGAGCTGAGGCTTGAACCAGGGAATGTTGTTATAACTATCTAGAAAAAACTCCTTTTGAAAAAAACAAACATGCAGACTTTATTCACTCTATGAGCTTAGTAATACATAGCTGACAGTGTACTCACTGTAAATGCAAATCAAAGTAACATTAACAGTAACATTTTTAACAATAACATTTTCTTTGATACTGCAGGATGCAAATGTTCCAACTAAACACAAATGTCAAATATTCAAACACACTAACGTTTGAAAAATACATGTTCAAGCGTTTTAAAAATTGTGTTCTAAACAATATCCATTTCCCACGAGTTTGCATCCAGAATAGAATGAAACTCTTCTCGGAACTCTGGAAAGGACTGATAAGTAGATGGGATCTCTAGTGTAAAAGTGCAGGTGTGTGCTACTGGTCTTCTTTCTATACCATCTAGCCTTGTAAATATAATGGCAATACGATCACACAGCATTATGTCTGAACCAGTAACAAATTGCAAGAACTTGCCAAGTTTCGCTTTATCAAGCCCACGGACAAATCTCTTCAGGTGTTTCATTGCATCTCTCTCTCCTTCATTTGTTTCTTCAGCTGCAAAACAGGCTATAACCCTTGAAACAGTTGGATGGAGTCTTTCATAAAGGTTATCAACATCAGACTGTTGAGGGAAGCAATCGCGAAGCCATGGAATGACACTTTTCCAACACTCTGATACGTACTGTGGCTTTTGAATCAGCTCTTTATGAGCTAATTCCGTCAGAATGCCCTTTAAATTACTTGCATTGACAACTTTCTTACAATCAAAGGTGGATAGTAAATCGCACAATTCATCATCAGACGGGTCAACCTGGGCATTAAGACACCTCTCAATGAGGTTTTTTTCACTTTCAGATACAAAGTTCATGAAAGACTTTATAAGCATTTCTTCACTTATTTCAGATTCTCCAAAGAGACAGCTAACAAAGAATGTCTTTGATAACATCAACGGGAAATACTGACAAGATCTGAAGCCTTTTAAAAGGATTCTTCCAACTGCTTCCCACTGTGGTTTTTGGTAATCGTGTCTGATACTAGGCACTCGTTCGATTTCACCAACCATTAGCGACTGATAGACATCTTTCCAGAAGGGACTAAACAAATCTCTCACTAAGCCACTCCCTCTTCCCGCTTCCTCTTCTCCTCTACTATTGATGAATACCACTTCTAAGAGAATCAGTTCATGAAGTATGGATGGATCTGAAAAAATAACCAGCATATCCTTTCTGATATTGGCTCTATGGACTTTTATCTCCCTGACAGTTGTAGTTACTTCAGTGCATGTGGAAGGTGGAAGAGCTGTACTTGGTAAACAGCCTATAAAAGAACAAAGAGATAACACATGTAAAAACATTCATATAAACTATAACTTCCTTTCACTACAGTATTAGCTGTTGCTATGCAGTGTTGCTATGCCGTGTTATTGTTATTTTTTCTGGCCGGAGCCGAAACGGGAGCACGGGTGGCGCACACGACTAGTGCGTGACTGGCTCACGCGACTTGTCGGATTAAATTATTAAGATTGTCCTTTACTGTATATTCCCATTACATATATACAAATTAAACTAGTTTTATAAAATATTTTTGTTGTTTCTACATTGGCATCATTAACATTTTTGTCTGATCAAATGTGAATATTCTCTGAATAGTCTTTGTTTCCTAAATCCTAATACAGTAGTTTTTTTATTTTTTATTTACTTCCTTAGCACTATAAATCATGGGGGGAGAGGTTGCAGCCCCCTGGCCCATATGTCTAGATTTACATTGTAGATCTTTGACTTTCACTATCTTGTTATACTTCATGAAATAGATAATTTAATGGTGTCACTTCTACAATTTTTTTTACAACTGTTGTGTATGAAAACCTTCGTGAAGATCATGAAGCCCAGCAACGGACTAAACACCTTTTACCTCCAACCCAGTTGGTAGCGCACGGACGAACACTGCGCAATAAGGACTGCTTGTCCCTACCAAAGTGTCGCACTAATAGGTACAAACATAGTTTTATTCCAGCTATGTGTTTCAACTGAGGTAACCATAAAAATTATATTTTAGAGACGAGGCTAGGAAAAAGATCAAGTTACGGCCAAACATTTTTCATGAGTTTTGGCCAAGAACTTAGAAAAATCTATGTTCTGGTGCATCACAACATATTATGTTGAGAAAATTTTGTATTGGTGGCCCTGGTTAAATGCATCAAAGTGTAATATGTACTATCATAACAAAATCATATTATATTTAGTGTATTACCTTCACTGGCAGGCTGGATTTCTGAAGCAACAACATCTTGCTCAACATCTTGCTCAACAACGTCATCTGGATTTGGATAAAGCAAATAAAAATAACATGCAGACCCTTGTTACACAAGAACCAAAAGTGTTTTTGTAGCGATAAATAACTGGCTATATAAGTCTTTGACAATTATGAGATTGTGATTTTTAATGTATTGTTACCTGGAATAAATGCACCAAATTCAACTGAAATGTTGGTGGTGGCTTCAACACATGTAGAAGTACATGAGGAACCTAAAAGAAATATGGAATTGATAAACAAATTATAATTCATTTTGAAACATAGCACTGGTATAGGCTGTGGGGCAAGATGACTGTAATTCATTTTGACAAATGACAAAGCAGGAAAGAAAGGCACATTTTAGTAGAACTTTTTAGCCTACTCTAGTAGAGGGAATGAGAAAAACATTGATATTTTTATGCATGAATCAATTTGTCATGTAACCACCCTCCCCTGGGCAACCCCGAGGACAATGTAGAAAATCCAATCCCGGAGTGGGGAATTGGGAATTGTTTTATTAATTTTGTCTCGGGGTATAGGGCAGGGATGCAAGTATACATGGGAGTCTGGTAACTAAGGCATCCATATTCAAAATGTCGACGAATTTGTTGAAAGATTTTGCTGGCAAAAATCGATGCAAGGGTGCTGAAAAAAGCAAGAAAAAGCTAGAGCCCAAAGGAAGCAGCAATAGAAATAAGCCACTGTTTTTTAAATTAATTTACATTTCATGTTAAATGTGTTTAATTATACATTTGTTTCATGTTAAAACTCAAGTGATTTTGTATTTAGTTTTTCAGCAGCTTGCCCCAGGTGGAGAATTGTCAAATTTCAAAGTCCCAGAGGTGGGGAATTTGTGACAAGCTTCATAAAAAAATTATTACAAGTCCCCAGGAGGAGGATGGTTACAGGAAGAATTGATCATGCAGTATTGATATTCTCTTGGACAGGGTTACTTAAATTATTTTTATTAAAAAATTGTAAAGACTCACTATGCTCACCCTGTTTGTAATGTGTAATCTCAATGCCATCATTACCATCAAATATAGAGTTTATCAGATCAGATTCATCCTCAGAGCTAATAAATGCTGAGGCAATAAAATCATCATTTACACAGGCGCCAAGGCAGATGGCTCAGACATCATATGGTCGGCATCATCTTCAATAGCTTCTTCTTGGACTGGACAAAGAAAAAGCGTTATACGGCTGTAGTTTCTTCCTAAGTCTTCCTTGTACTTTTCGGGTAAATGGTTCAATACTGCCTGGCAGGGTTATAACCTCACTCCCATCTGGATAGCATAGTTGATATGTTAGATCATTTCTGAAAGACCTATCGTAAAATGCTCTTTTCTTTATGGCTTCTTCGCGCACAGCTTCGGCCGACGCAGACTTAATGATTTTGAGAGGTATAGACTTTCCCCGAATGGGCTTGAATGTGCCCTTCAAGTTAGTGGCGATGCCAATGGTTATAATGACGGGCACTGGATCCACGATCTTTCCCTTCTTGTTCTTCGCGGTATTCTTGTCGTCGATTAATTGTGTCCTTTCCGTCGACTTTTTATCTTTAAATTCTTTAAACGTATTGAGACTTCTAGCAACACCACTTGATCCTTCACTTGAGGAACATTTAGCTGAAGAAATGCCACATCCAGGGCAATATTTGTAACCTTTTCATGCCCAAGAACCACAGTTCTGACAAAACATGGCGGCCAATCCGGGGCAAGGGCCGAGCTTGTTTCCAGTCTCCCGAAATTTTGTTTTGTATCAGTTGACGGTTGTGTACCACGAAACTCTGTTGTGTACTCCGAAATTTTGTTTTGTATCAGTTGACGGTTGTGTACCACGAAACTTTGTTGTGCTCTACGAAACTTTGTTGTGCTCTACGAAACTCTGTTGTGCTCTACGAAACTCTGTTGTGTACCACGAAACTCTGTTGTGTACCACGAAACTCTATTGTGTACCACGAAACTCTGTTGTGTACCACGAAACTCTGTTGTGTATCACGAAACTCTGTTGTGTAACCAACCAAATATTGAGTTGTGTTTTGCCCTTGTGGGCCACCGTATTATAGCATGCAGTGGCAAGCGAAATAGTCATAAAAAATCAATCAAATTTGAATTACAAATTGTAAAAAATATATTTTGACGGGTGTAATAACCGCGCGCGGTCCGTACCACACTCCGGACCGTACCACACTCCGGACCGCTTGCCAGCCATTCAGAATGCTTTATTCCATAGGATTCCGGACCGGGGAACAAAATGCCACATAATTAGCTAATTGTAGAATTAAATATTGAGCACTACTAAAGGTTGAGCCCAATACTTTTTATGTAAATAATCAATAGTAGCGTGATCAATACTAGTATATATTATTCTAACAGTATTTGCTATATCACGTCCCCTTCATATTTTCAAAACGTCAACATAGTCAAGGTTACTTTTAAGGTTATCCTGTATAGTTTGTCTTAATTAATATCAGTTCCAATTGGAGAAGTTTTCCTGACTTGAAACATGCAGGAGAAAGAAATATAATCGGTATATATATATACGGATTCAAAAATACGATGACCACAAATTTCAAGAACGTATTATTGGTATTATAATTGTAGGAAAAATAAATGCAGAATCGTAATAGGAGGGAGAAAGAAAATACCGCGTATAATTCCGAAAGTAGCGGTCCCCATTAGTTTGGGGCCGTTAGTTTCGGGGGGTGTTAGTTTCGGGGGGTGTTAGTTTCGGAGGCGTTAGTTGCGTGGGCGCTACTTTCGGGATTCTACGAAAAACAACAGCAAACATGATTTATTTTCCTGATTTCACTAAGCCTCCCCTCCATAGCATCCAGTATGGTACGAAGTATTTTCTGTTGAAGTCTATAATATCTAGGTAACTTCCCTTGTTGAACGTTAATGCATAGTTTCCATTGAAATATTTTTTTCTTAATTTGAATCTGATAGCATGAGAAAGGAAAGGAAGAATGCTCGCTGCAAGAGGATGTTAACCTGGTACGTATACATTAAATAATCTAACGTAGCCGGTGGTTATCTTACAAATATATGTTTTGCAAGTAAAAACTTAGTGATTGAAGTCATCAGCTGTGTATGTGATTTATGCAAAACAAAATAACAATATGATAGATCAGTTGAGAAATTTGAAAGAGATCGATTGCGACGCTTATCATGTACATTTTGGACTAAGATCTAGCAGAATTAGCCAACTTCTTTTTTCAATTCAATGACAAAATTTACCGACAGAAGTTAGGAACTGCGATAGGTACTAGGTAGCAAGTTGGTACCATCATTTGAAAACATATTTATGTCGAATATCACTTCAATCCTTTTACATATAGTGGCAATTTTTTTGATGCAGACATTCTCCACGTTTGGTTATAGAAATGAGACCATTTAGGCATTTTTTGATTATCAACGTAACAAAATCATACGTGGGATGCATGTGAAGCTTACCTGTATTTACAACATTAGCGGCCGTGTTATATGCTCCAGCTCCTACAGATATCTGAACCTTTATATAATCATTGCAAAGCTCATAATAAATCCCATATTATTATTGTACTATTTAAGATTACTATGCACTAACACCACGTTTTTTATATACTCCTATTGCATATTATTATTATGATGTATGTCATCATAAGTTAAAATCGTATAATATACATAATTACGAAAATATAGTCATGCTGAATACGCCATCAATATGCCGCCATTATGACGCCATCTTGGCGCGTTACTCTAGCACTAAAAATCTTAAAATCTACAAAACTTAAAATCCCGTTAACATTCGACCCATCTTCCCACACGTTGTCGAGACAAAAGAGTTAAAACTTCAATTACATGCATGTTTTAATGACAACACTTCTCAAATTCAGTTAAAACTCAATCACTTTCGTAACCAAATCAATCACAATTATAAATTTCATAAGTTGAGATTATTAGTGTTCATCGATATATCGATATTCTTCTCCCATGCATGGGCTTCTTTCAGCAAACCTTTACATCGTTTTTAAGTCGGCTTTAAGTCAGACAATTCTACGCCATCATATATTTAAAGAGTAAATTCTCAATACCGCATGATGGCGTATTATTATTATTACCTACTTCCACATTCAATAGCAGATAAGCCAATTTATAATGTGGATTACAAGGAAAGAAACAAATGAACAACTGACCACTTAGGATATGTTACAGAATTGAAAATTATGTCCAATTTAAGTCACAAAACTCGTCAGTATGTATACAATAAAAGGTCTATATTATTAAACGTTATTAAAAACACTGTTCGATTCGCTATCTAAATAAGCATTATATTTGTCAATACCAAAAACTACTGGGCTTTGTTTAAAACGTTCGGTATTACATTTAAAATTGTAGAACCTCTGTCCCTTTGATCTTGTCTCCTTCGCTCTTATTTGGTCGCCTTTTTTTGGCAATAGATTATGTAATGTGTCGGATTTGACACACATCGGATCTACAGTATGTGCCGGATTTGGCATATATCGTATAGAATTTTGTGAAACTTTCCTTGTTTTCCATACAGTTATAGAAACACGGCTTTTAACCAATCAAAAATATTTATCAGTTATGAAATAACTTTACTAACTGGTTTCTTGTGAATTTTTTCTTTATCCCTAATTGTAGTTTACATTAAGATTGTACCGGAAGGTAAAAGAGTGTACGACAAGATGAACTGCTGCTTTTTTTGCGAAAAGCAGTGTTCTAAACTAACCCGCCATATGCAGAGCATACATGGTGAAGAAGAAGAAGTACAAAAGGCCATTGCCCACAAAAAGGAAAGTAAAGAAAACACCGCATTCGAAAAATTGCGGAGAATGGGCAATTACAACCACAACTTAAAAGTACTGGAAATTGGAAAAGGCGAACTGAAAGTGGAAAGAAGGCCATCGGCTAATATGGACGCCAACCCTTCCAATTACTTGCCGTGCACATATTGTCACGGGTTTTTACAGAAAGACGAGTTGTGGCGGCATGCTCCAAAGTGCCCATTCAAAGAAGGTGCAGGAGATATTACTGTTGCATCCAAAAGGATGCAATATGAAGGCAGATTAATGCTCTCAACCAAAGTGGTAGGATGTAGCGAGAAGCTATCAGAGAACGTAATATGTATAATGGCGTTGGATAATATTAGTATAGTTGCACAACACGACAAAACAATTTTAAATTTAGGTTCCGTCCTGTTAGAAAAAAGAGGAAACAAAAAAGCTGTGGAGGTTTCCCAACAAATGCGGTTGTTGGCCAGGCTTTTATTGGAAGCGAGAACGATGCTCGGGAATCCCAAAGCAAGTTTGGAAGATATTATCAAACCTGGCCACTTCGATGATATCATGAAGTGTGCCAGAAATCTTGGTGGTTACAGTGAAGAAGAAGGATCATTGGCCAATAACACTATAAAAGTCCTTCGACAGCAATCAAGTGTGGGTATACTCTCAAAAAGGCTGCTGTAATTCTACGGGGGCAAGCGCTACGAGAAATGAATATGGAAAAGAAGAATACCGTTGATATGTTTCTTGAACTATACGATGGAGAATGGGGAGAGAAAAGCACGAATCCAGCGTTAAATTATCTGGCCTATGCAAAACATAACAGACCGCAACTGCTTCCCCTGACAGAAGACCTGCTGTCATTGCGAGACTTTTTAATGAAGCAGATAACAGACCTCACTCCTAAAGTGAAATCCGAGGCAACGAAGGAGAATTGGAGGCAACTTGCGGAGTTTACATTGGCAAGGATGGTTATGTTTAACAAGAGAAGAGGTAATTATACAAAATTTAATAGAAGTTGAGCTTCACTCTTTAACTTATATTTTATTTATTTAGTTATTTTACTTATATATATTTAACTTCACTCTATATATTGCGTTAATAGGGGGTGAAGCTGCTAGATTAACCTTAGCAGCATTTCAAAGCAGGCCCGATTGGAAAGGGGTGCATAACCAGGAAATCCTATCATCTTTATCAAACACAGAGAAGCACTTGTGCAACCGGTTTGTAAAAATAACCAATCTTCGGTATGTGTATATATATATACATATATACATATATACATATATACATATATACATATATACATATATACATATATACATATATACATATATACATATATACATATATACATATATACATATATACATATATACATATATACATATATACATATATACATATATACATATATACATACTTGCATACTTGCATGCGCGGTGTTGTGCGGACTTCACTTACACTTAACTTACACACGTCCAAATGGGGACGCGTGTAAACAACAACTGCAAACCGTATTATGGGGAATGCCAATACTAAACGTTGTGCGCACTTTCATACACAGATGACCAATCAACTATATTTTTGCGAATACGGCTTTAGGTGCTCTATTGAAGTCAACTGTTAATATATATTCTCTAGTAAATATTGTAGACAAATAGGTAAACTAATTATGAAGGCTTATCTCCTGCGGCGTTAATTAAATTACAAATTTCTTCACGTTGGGCGGCGGATAAGTGTTGACAGTCACTAAGCGATCGGTATGTTCGATTTCCACTATTTTTTGCCAGATAAATTATCTTCTGTTGTATCGTAGAGCTTCTCCGATCGACTATTTCTCAAGAAAACGTTCAACGTATTCGGCTTAAATAACGTCTGACGTTTCTACATGTATATAAAAAAACGAGACCTTTAGAAATTAACCTATTGTTGTTAAACACAAGATTTTATGCTCCTGGGCATTTAAAATAGCTTCTAATCGTATGAAGGAGCATAACTGTATAGCAAATAATTCACCTGTACTCTGTATAGTGTTCAAGAAATATTCGCCTTCGTCCGCTATTCTCGCTTTTGTTTGAATGAAGTTGAGCGTTTGAATCGAAGAATACATTCTCTGCAGCTTCAAGAAAACTTACTGTAAAACCCTGACCAGGAATATATGAACTAAAATATATAAACGCGTCAAGCCAACGCGCGTTGAATATAAACAAACACTGAACCGGTCCGTTCAAATCGTAACGCAGCAACATACGCAAGCGCAGTAAGCACTTCATGGTCAATTGAACTCTTTTGTTCTTCCTAAATTCAAAGAAGTTCATCTACCATGAAGCGTTTACTGCGCTTGCGTATGTCGCTGCGTTACGATTCTTACGACAAGTGGGAACTAGGCTTTAAAACTGTAGATGAATAATTTTTACAGTCCCAGGAGAATTAAACCGCAGGCGTTCTCGTTCTGTTTGCAACGCGATTTTTACGTGTTTGGGCTTTTTCATTCGAACGAAAAGCTTTCCATAGACTACAAAAATGCTAGCCCGGAGATTATAATGTTTATTTTGTTATAAAGTACCTTAGTTTGTAAGCATAATAGTAGATTGCCAGGCCCCTGTGGCAAAATGACAAAGTGTTGAAATTAAGTTTCACACGTCCCGCCGAAGTCTGCTGAGTTTATTAACCGAACTTCTCGCCTGGCTCAAGCGAGAATTACGTATGATACGTTCGAAATAAATTCAGAATCGATGTGTGTCTATCAACCGATAATCTAATGCCGATAATCTATTGAACCTGTTTCATAATTAAAGCCTGGTTTTCACGAGCAACACAAGCGCAAGCATGCATGCAAGCACAAGGACGAAAAAAATTCCTTATTAGCTTATGAACTTTCATTCCCTTTCAAGTTTTTGTTTCTTACTGCTTTACTATCGCCTAATCCCCTTAATATTGGACCTGTCATCAGTCTGTTTGCTGATTGACTGTAAAAATAGCAAATGATTTTACTTTTCACAGCTCATTAATTATTAGTTTGTTTATCACCCCTGCATTTGATTTCTACTTGTGACACCCTTGGTAGCCAAACATCTATAACTTTAACTTTTATAAATGTTATTTATAGGACGCGTTCTATACGCCACTTGGTTGCATATTGAGAAAATGCACGTTGGATAAAGATTACCACCTAAAAGATGAAAAATGAGACGCTTCTCTTGCCGTTTGCAATTATCGTTACCACCTGAGATGGAGACTTAATGTCTGAAACCAAATGGTTAGAGCTGTTGGGCTACAGGTTTGTCAACATCATTGTTCCTCACAGAACAAAAATGTTCAGCAAACCTGTCTGAAAGGCCTCGCCCAGTCTCACCGATATAGATTTTAGGGTCATTGGTCCGTTTTCGTGGCGCGGCGGAGGCCCTGGAACGAGATTGCTGCGGGGGGCAAATTTTTGGGGGATCACTTGACTGCGCATGTGTAGTAATCCCACATTCATAGTCTCGCTCGCTAATCTACTAATTTAGTCGACGACAAAATCAGAGTATCTTTTACCTGAAGAGTGAAGAGGCAATCTCGAAAGGGCATTTCTCTTTTCTTTTTACCAAAAGGGTGTTTCTCTTTTCTTTTTACCAAAAGGGTGTTTCTCTTTTCTTTTTACCAAAAGGGCATTTCTCTTTACGAAAAGACTAAAGAGCAAGTGCCACAAAATAAAGATTAAAATAAAGATTAACAAGACGCCCGCTGGCGCGCATATTGCCTACGGAGATGGGGTATGCATTGGTGGCATGTTGGACAGTTGGACAGTTGGAATTAGAAAACCCGCTCACTTGTCTTATAGAACAAAGGATTTTTAATGCATTGATTTCTGTAATCAGGCATTGTGCAGCGCTCGTTTAAAGTGGGAACCTTTTAATTTAGAAGCAAGTTAGCCCGTCTACACGCAGGCTATTCCCCCCCCCCAATGGAGAACGCCTGACACGCAGACGAAATTTAATGTAAACACTAATAGTCAGGGTGCATCTGTAATCCCATGGGAATTCTGTGATGAAAGCAAGCGACTATTCTAGATGTGTTAAAGGGACCCTAACGAACATGGAAACTGTTGTCGACAATTTTGTGACTTGCACCACACCCGCTATGGTGGATTTAAAAAGTGATATATATATATATATATATATGCCCAGCATGGAAACGAGGCTGGGCCACAAAATGCGTTATAACAGTCGTCATTGGCAAGAAATCGTTACCAAAATTATTCACACTTAATATTGAAGTGTATCTGACACAACTATATTTAGTAACTTTCAAATAATAAAACTGGTCACGTGACCATGAAAGCGAGGCTGGACCATAAAATACGTTGTAACTTATTTTTAATTGCGCAAAATATATCCAAATTCACCTAAATCAAGTAAATATGTGATTGTTACATTACCAAGCCTCGTCCGTGATACGGGTGGCCACGTTATTAGCAATAGCGTAGGACCTGGAACCTTATTTACAGAAACTTAGGCAAAGAGATCATCATCAGAAGACTCTTCATTGTCCTCATCATTGCTGTCAGCAACATTATCACAAGGGTCATCTCATCATCGTTGCAGCTGCAGAGATCGGTGCGAAGTCCAACCTTTCGACACACATCTATTATTGGCACACTTCTTCTTAACACAGCCGCACTTAACTAGATGGATAACTGCATCAGGTACTGGTTATAATAGTGTCATCACTGGAAGACATTCATCTTTAATAAAATGTGTACAATATTCAATATTTATTTGGCATAAGTGTCATAAAGTGTACAAATACGCTAGACTATTTTTAAATGAAATAAAAATGTGAACTAAATAACGCTGTGTACATCAAAAGTACTTTTTCCATTTTCCATCCATAATTCGTTGGTGACGACAGTTGTGGATTCGGTACCTTGTAGTATTCAAGAAATATTCGCCTTCGTCCGCTATTCTCGCTTTTGTTTGAATGAAGTTGAGCGTTTGAATCGAAGAATACATTCTCTGCAGCTTCAAGAAAATTTCCTGGAAAACCCTGACTAGGAATATATGAAGTTATGAACTAAAATATATAAACGCGTCAAGCCAACACGCGTTGAATATAAACAAACACTGAACCGGTCCGTTCAAATCGTAACGCAGCAACATACGCAAGCGCAGTAAGCACTTCATGGTCAATTGACGACTTTAGCCTTCGAAACACGTGTAGTTATCACGTGATTCCTCAATGTAAACAATTGCGGACATTGCGTGTCGCTGACTGTTCGAATACAGTCTTCTCATGTGCTGAATAGCTTCGTAGTAATACGTATTTTACAAGTCTTTTTCGATTAATCGTTTGTACTAATAGAATCAACATGTCAGACGCAAAATCAAAGCGAAATTTAGCGCAATGAACGTGGCATCGATTAAGAGATTCTTACAAGAGCGGGGGCTACTTGAATCCTGCTTTAGTCGTCATTGCTTCTGCCATGGAAAAGATGATGTTATATATATACAGTATAAAGTTTGCTACCTGAAAGGAGATATTTTGACTTCTACATTCGTTTGAAACAACAGATTTAGCTGTGGTCGGCGGACTCGATGCAAAATCGACCTCTTCTGCACACTGGTCGTTGGTCATCTCCATGTCGTATGTACTTGTACATTCCAAGTTAGGTGGAAGGTTTCTCCCCAAATCCACGAGGCTCTCTGCCACCAGTTCTTCATTTTTCGTCGTTTCATCAACAAGGGATCTATGAAGGTCTAGTAAACACAGTGCTGCATCCTTTTCCATAGTTTTTTGGCGCTTTGTAGGAAGAGGCGCGCATGGTTTAGGATGTTTACGTTTGCGCTGAAACCGCTTCACCTTGAATTTTAAAAATGTAATATAAATAATACCACCAAGTACTCCAAAGAAATAATACTTTTACATCCTTAATCGGGTTTACCTGTTGTTGACTTGCTGTCGCAGAGACGAAGGAGTCGCCACGATGACAAGCGACTATCCATCGATTTCGCTTCTCGGGTAACCTCTTTGGAGCAGGAAAACGAAGGAAGTGAATAGGATCTCCATTTTCATTCTTTACTAAACGATGTTGATATCTTGAATCATTTTTACATGTTCCCCAGGCGCATCGCTTAGTCGCCACCATATTTGATAGCAGGCTAGCAATGTCCGCAAATCGCGTTTTGTTTAGGGGCCACGTCCATATTCATGTTGCCACGCAAAACGTCAAATTGACGTTTTGGGTAGGTGGGTGGGTCAAAACTACTTTGCTGTGACGTTTTCACCATGGCAAAATGAATATTTTTTTTAAATGTAGTGTTTCTCAATTAAGAATCTCCAGCATTTTACCGAAATGCGATTTTGAAGTTTATATTTTATACAATATATCACAAAATTTAGGGAAATTCTATTGCCTTCTGCAACACAGCATCCCAATCGGTTTGTCAAGTCCCGTAAATCAAATAGTTTGTAAAAACATAAACTTACGTAGCATATAAAATGCATAATGATGTCTTTTTCCTAATTTTTATAATGGATCCATTATATCCCATATGAGATGAAGTATATACAAAAAAGCGCGCGAAAATACTGCCATGTTTTTTTGTTCAAGTCTTTTTGCAAGTCACGATAGATTGATGTGTTTTTCATCCAAGGATCAGAATCCAAGAAGTAAGATTTACATTTTCTTTATGTTTAATAATTTTTTTATGTTTAATAATTTTCTTTATCAACACCTGTACTGTATCAGAATTCTATACATATTTTATAATACGTTTTTTATTTTAATAGTATAAAAATGTCAAAGCAACTTACTCTGTTTGGAAAAAGAGCTGTGCCTTCTCCCTACTTCAAGAATCCAAAAAGTGATTACGAACGTTTTGTTAACAAGAAGTGGGGCGAGTCAAGTCATAATTTTGGTAGGAAACAGGATTTTCTGGAGTTTGTCATCCTTGAGTGGGAAAAGATAAAAAATGACAAAGAGACTCTCGAGAAATACCTTCTATTAAACGAGGAACATCCTCCTTCTAAAAAGGTGTACCGACCGAGTTTCCTTCAACCCCCAAGTGTTTCTTCCATGTCGAGGCCTATCAACCCTTTAATAATACTCCCGAAACCTGCCAATACTCCCAAAAACCACACCACAACACCACCTACTTTCATAGGAGAAACTTTGAATGTACCTACACCATCTCGTGAAAGTTACCTAGTGTCCCAAGAATTTCGGATGATAAAAGCATTTCTGTCTGACATCGAATTTCATGGACATGACTCTTTCTTTACTGACGATATAGTCAGTGATGATTCCCTGGTGAAAACGTTAGCTTCCGTCTCCTTTGATTGGGATACTTTCTCCATACTCCGTAAAACTTACCTTAGCCAGTGTAAGTATGACCGGAACTCAAAATTAAAATCTTGCTTGGAGGAAATCGATGTTAAATGTAGTGAGCTTGTCCTAATCTTCAGTGATATATGTGCGCTGAAAACATATCCTACAATGAAGGCTGCCCTTCTCAGTGAAACTTACCTTAAAAAAGCCGAGAAAATTAAACAATTGATTTGTTTGATCGGAATCATTCAAACGAAAATTAATGAAAAAAATATTTTGTGTAATCTTCGCAGGAGAGTTAAGCAACAGGCAAACAACTCTACAACATCACATAAGGCCGGCGAACTTCATAAATGTATTTGTTATAACAACTCGAAATTAACTTGGGAAGAGACGTTCGATGTCTTCTTGGACTTTGAAAATTCAAATATACCCCAGGGACCATTAACAACAACGCAATTGATAGAGATTGGACAAGTCATTTCCGAAAATATCGTTACAACCGAATCTGAGCTTGGCATTGTCATGAACGATGACTGTCTGCATCAAATCTTAAGGCACATGCCAGTCATGTATCTAAATCACTGTGATCCAAAGACTCAGAAATCTGGTGTCTTTTTAAACCTACAAGAATTCGTTTACACCCCTGGTGCGATAGAGGCGCTCTTGAAGTGTTCTGCGTCAACAAGTGACGAGGATGGCAATCTTGCTAAAAGCTCGTCCGAAGGTGCAGAAAAAATACCAGCTCGAGATGAATCAGTGCATGACACAACTTTCAATTCCTGTGGCCAGCCATCAATTATCTCTAGGTTTCCCAGCTTGGTCGATGCCGCTGCAGAGTTTGTAAAACAACACGGATTTTCTGCTCAATGCCGGAGAAGAACAGAGACCGGATACTCCTCGGGCGTAACAGTAGCAGAAATTCGGGAACACCTGCTCAAGGAGGTGCCCGGATTGAGAGAGCATGGTATATCTCTCACAACAACAAGAAGATTGTTCCAAGCTCCAAACAAAAGTAATCGTGCCAGTCAACGTTACCAAGGCCTTGTTGACGCAAGAGTTGGGACAAAATCAAACCGTTACCACGAGTTTCATCCCGACAGCCATTACCTATTTAGCAGAAACAAGCACCGCAGAGAGTTCTGTACCTTATTCAAAACAGATGCATGTATTCTTAGCATGGATGACATGGCTAAAGTAAAGGTCGGTGCTCCCGCAGTTTCTCGATATCACCAATTGCGGCGGCTATGTCCCACAATGGATATGCCGAATTACGCAGATCATGATTTTCCTGTACCGAATTACTTGTTATCTGCTTCAGGTGAGTAGTCATTCGAATGTTTAGCTTAAAATCGGTGGCATATTTATTTCAGATAGGTTAGAGGGGGCATTTCTGCGAGAGGAGGAGAGGCCTTTATAGAGGAAAACGCAACAAATCATAAAGTAACGTATAGTAAAATAATTTTAAAGCCAATTAGTATATCTATAAATCATTATAAAGACCGCTTATACGCGGTTCCTTGGTGTGAAGAGGAAGGGGTGGGTTTAATAGAGACAGGATTAATAAATTACCGCCTCTTTTATAGGTTACATGTTTCTAGAAGAAAAGGATGTGGCTACCATTTTGGAGGAAGTGGTGAATGGTGTAGAGAGCAATTTTTCAGACAACGTCTACGATAAAACATCCGGAACAAGTCAAGCCAGCATTGGCACAAAAAAGATTGAAGATGCCTTTGGTGTTATCATTGGAACTGGGAAAACGGGAAACTTTTGGAAAGATACAGTGTGTCAGAGTAGGGAACAGTTGAATATTGCAACCACCGAGCAAGAAATTCGCGACAATGTTCTCGAAGAAATCAGTAAAAACATCGAATTCTACCATCAAAAGTTCGAGATGGAAGCAACTGTTATTACTGATTTCTGCAACAACATGGACGAACATCTGCATAGTTGTCAAGTACACCTCGATATAGTATCAAGCGCATTAAGTAGCGTCCTTCATTGCCAAGTAGTACAACTGGATAAGTTAAACAACTACTCGAAAGTTATTGAAGGAAGAACCTGTGGCAATTCGGAGTGCTCGATATACTTTGGTATTTCTCCAGAAGAGGTGTTAGTTAAAGTGTGTCCTGTAACCTTCAAACGAGAAACATTGGAAAAGTTCAAAGACATTTCACATTTTTCACCTGAGGGTATAACATATGACGGGGTCGGGCGGGGTCATCTGAGTACACCATATTCCGGAACTGCCAACGTCTGTATTCGTTCCCATAAGTACAATTCTACATCTGTAGCAACACACGTTACAGATTTGTATGAAATGCTAGAACCGATTCAAGAACAAAAGTCTGTATTTATGTTCCTTGGTGACGGCGGTCCAGATTTCAACCCTTCCCATATCGCAAATGCGTTGTTTTACTACCGTCTTTTCAAAAAACTTGATGCTGACATACTTAGCGTTATGACATATGCAGCTAGATATTCTGCATTTAATCCTGTAGAGCATCTATGGGCTCCTTTAAGCAACCGCCTATCTGGTGTTGTTTTTTCCCCGCTGGTTGATGGAGACAAAGCAGCACCTGCCTTACAAAGTGGGATTGATGAGGCCACCATAAGGCAAAAGGAAAGCATAGTATTCGATCGGGCCATGAACGACATGAAGGATAAACACTGGAAGGATTTTGGATTCGATGGGTTTCCAGTTCATGTAAAGGTAATCCCCTGTAACAACGACAACTTGCTCTTTGACGACTTTAATGAGGTGAAAGCTTGTCTTAAGAGCCCACTCCGCGATCTTCACCAACATGCCGACATAATTAAAGAGTTCCAGGAGTGCAACAAACACATTGATCGTCATCTTAATGAAATAATTTTCGTCAAGTGTGAGGACAGTTCTTGTTGCACTGATTTTCGATCAAAGCTAATAAAGGAACATTTCAAAGGTGTCGTTAAATATATCTCCATCAGAAAATAAAGAATACAAAGGACGCTTCAACACCTTTCTACAGGAACATCTTAACCCACAGAAACGATTTGGGGATAAAGGCCAACCCTCTGCTGACGAAAACGATCTTGGTCAATGCGAATATTGCCCATCCTTTTCTTTCAAGTCGAAAACAGAAAAGAATCGGCACATGGGAATGTTTCACCGGAGGCAAAGCTTAAATACAAGGGCAACAGGAAAAGCTTTCAAATGCAATTATGAAGGTTGTGGGAGAACATTTGGAAGCCAACCATCGCTATCACGGCACCAAAAGTCGTCAGATCATAGAAAAAGAGGCCAGGTTCAAGGACCACCGCAGAAGTCAGCCAAACAGAAAAAGCGCCTAACGATTGCAGATGTTTTGCGCCAAGCAGAAGGACGGAGGAGGGAAATGGCAACAGAAGAAAGAGAGGAATCGTGTGCTGCCAACGACAGCAGAGTCCATAGAAGGGATGACGATAATGATGATAAAGTTGATGACTGGATCGAGTGTGGAAAGTGCAGTTCCTGGTTTCACCAGAAATGCGTTAATCTTGAATCAATGATGAAAGAAGAACTTGAAAACTTTCACTTTGTTTGCATTAAATGTGAATAGGAGTTAATATTTCACTCCTTTTGTTGTCAGACGTGTCATTTTCTTTAATAGTGATGCTTCTTTTTTGTTTCTTGCATGCATGTTGCACAGTTTTGTGTTGTTTTTAACATAGACATAGTTCCTAGTTTTCTGCAATAAATATATGCTTTTACTGTTTACATACCATGTGCAATGAAAAAAGGTCACCCAAATGCATCCCATTTTCTAAAATGTGTGGTTATAATATATAGAATGGCTCATAATAACTGTGGTTCTAAAATTGATTTTTAATACTTTCAAACACCACACTTTACCGTTACAAAGTTTTAGATACCCTTATTACCCTTTACACCCAATCCCAAGGCATTTGGACTTTGAAATATTCAATATTTCACGCTTGACGTTTTCAGGGGTGGGTGGGTTCAGACGAAAACGTCAATTTGACGTTTTGCATGGCAACATGAATATGGACGTGGCCCCTTAATGGGTTGATGTGTAGTTTAAGAACTGAACTGAAAATTAATTTAATACTGTCATATCAGGCCTGGTGTCATATAACATGTTGTAATCATTCATAGGGCCAAGCAACTGGTGAACAAAATGGTAAAGAGGATTCTGAATTGATGTCCACACCATTGCCAGACTCTGATGGTAAGTTGAAGTTGTGTATATTTTCATATACAGTATAACTTAAACTTGCATAAAATGAACCAACAAAATAAACCAAGTTTGTCCATCACTCCATCGTGTGGAAATGTTTAATACATAATACTGATCTTATTATAATACATAACAAATTAAGTAAAATATGAATAAAGTCTGTTTGAAAAATAAACTGTAAATTAAAACCTTAATACAGTACTGTAAGTGTGTTCCATTTTTGTACACAGTGTAAATCTTTACTGCGGTCATTTATAACATAACAACAATGATTCTTATATTTGTCTTGGGGTTGATCAGTGTCGGCTGCGCCATTGACAGAAAGCTCTTGATTGTAGAAACATGTAAGCCTATAACAGAGTAAAAATCGTTCTCACCGTTTCTAGCAAAGGCCCTTCGTCTTAAAGGGACACTCCGGCCCAAATACAAATGTAGTTCATATGAAAGATCTTACTGACTTTAGATTATTTCCAAAGTTTCAGCATTCCTATCAATTTAGTTAAGAAGATGTGGCTAGTTGAAGTTGGAGAGTTTGTCCAATTTCGACGCCATTTTGTTTCTCAAATATGACGTCACTGAGTGACGTGATCTCGTATTATGCCTAAGAAGCTCCTCTACTTTCCTGCATGATGAACTAAATAGTTTATTTCGACTAATTTTCGTCCAAAGACCATTCACAATAACTATCACTATGTGATCGCCATCAAAACAACTCCACTGACGATAAAGAATCACTCAATGACATCATATTTTCAAAACCAATATGGCGTCAAAATCCACAAATTTTCAACTTCAACTAGCAATATCTTCTCAACTAAATTGATAGGAATGCTGAAACTTTGGAAATAAACTAAAGTCAGTAAGATCTTTCATATGAACTGCATTTGTATTTGGGCCGGAGTGTCCCTTTAACACTAATTCTCTATGACGAAGGGCCTTTGCTTGAAACGGCGAGAACGATTTTTACTCTGTTATAGGCTTGCATGTTTCCTACGATCAAGAGCTTAATGATTCTTATATAGTAGAGTCAATTTATGAAAAATATGGCCTAACCCCAAAAAAATTGCAAGCAAACGTTTTATGGTGTTTTCCAGTAGTATTGGGTCTTGTGAACAACATATCAAAAGTTTAGGAAAATTTAGGTCACAGAAAGGGTCAAAATGTGACGTCATAAACAAGATGGCCGCCAAATTAGAATATTGGCTATATCTCGCTTCATATTTGACATAGGGTGACAATATTGGTGTCTAGCTATGGGGTTTAGGGGTCAAGGAAGCCATTAAGTCTATTCGTGAGGTTGTAGGGGAATTGCATCATGGGAAATCCAAGATGGCCGCCACGACGGCCCCAAATTATGTTATTGGCCATAACTCAGTTCATATTAAACATAGGATAACATGTATCCGAACAAGATATTCTGTATCGGACCACAACTGAAGATATATACACAAAGCGGTAAAACTGAGAATAATACAAAGAAAAATACGTAATAAAATAAAGAAATTAAAAAAAAAATTTTAATAAATTAAGTCTTTAACTATAGGAATTAATAGTGGAATACATCGGCTTTCACTTCTGATTTTCGACCTAAAAACTATTAAAAAATGGTCTATTTAACTATAAAAGCTTCTATTTTCAACGAAAGCGAGCACGCGAACCGTTTGTCAGCGGTATCAAATTTTAGCTGATAACAGTAGGTAATGTAAACATCAATAAACGTCACAATATGGAGGCCAATAATGCAACAATCATAAATGAGGAATGTTGGTTCCCTGACTCTTTTAAACGAATTTGAAATCTTGAGGATGAGTGCAAGCCAGGAAACCTGCCCCTTTTGCCAAAAGGAATTTGGAAATGAAGAAACAGTGGTGATAGGCAAGAAGGGAGCTGACGGTATCAACAACGCAAGTGACAAGAGAGGCGATAATATCATTGTGGCACCTAAAACCAGAGTGCACAAGTCGTGCCGTGCGAATTATATCAACCAAAATTACATAGACTCGCATAAGAAAACTAATCAATTAGACTGCACGCCGTCTGTCGTCAAAAGAAGTGCACGTGTTTCTGTTGGACCAGATGATGTTGATATAAACAGTCTGTTGCAACACAGACTGTTTATACTGCGGAAATAAGGTTGTGAAGATTGAATTTGGGGTTAAAAATGATGACTATGGATGTGTTAAAACAGACTGCTTTGCAGACACAATATTATCAATCTGCAAGACACGTGCTGATGAATGGGCATTTACTGTCCAAGGACGCGTTCAATATTATGGTGGAGATCTACACGCAGCTGACTGTTTGTATCATCGTTCTTGTGACATAAATTTCCGCACGTTTCGGGATATTCCAATGCAGCACAGAGTAGGCCCCAGTGAAAATAAACGAAGCCGGAAACTTGGTAGACCAAGGGATGCAGACCAGGAAGAAGCATTTTTCAGGATGTGTGCTTTCTTTGAGGACAATGACGAAGAACAATTAAGTATTACTGACCTTGCAAATAAAATGGAGGAGTATCTGCTTGAAAGTGAGTGTGGTGCTTACGGGAATCAGTATCTAAAGTGTCAGCTAATGAAACACTATGGAGATTCAATATTTGTGGCTGAGGGCGATGGATTGCAAGACATTGTAATAGAAAGTATACTAAGAATGCAAAAACGGGCTGCCCGAATCATCCTTGATGCTGAACGTACCACCCCATCAGTGACACTGTTCAATAAACTTGATTGGGTTCCTTTTTATACCGAGGCCTATATTAATAGATGTACACTAGCCTATAAAAGAGTCAATGGTCTTACGCCTCACTATCTAAATCTACTTCTAAAAACAAATGCTGACATTCACTCAAGAAATAATAGATTTTCCAACTTGAATCTTTCATGCCCAACCTTCAAAAAGACTACTGAAGGCGGCCGTACTTTTACCGTAAGAACTATTAAGGACTGGAATGCTCTACCAACATTTTTGAGAAAGAGTATAAATGTTAAATGTTTTAAAAGAGATCTTTTTAAATCTATTCTAGAAAATCAAAAGATTTCTAGCTGTTTTATTAAATAGCATGGACTATTGTTTTTACTTAGGATTTTACCAACCTAGGAAATCTTAACCATTTTTTGTAATTATTTTTAAATTCTATAAGACTCATTATTTAATGTTTCTATTATATCATGCTTGTAATTTTAACTATAACTAATTACTAGAGGGCCACAAGTTTATCAGTACATTTTACTGTCACGTGTCACCCTCTCAAAATAAAGTCTTCAATCAATCAATTCAATCAATTGTGACGTTTCGTGAAAGAACTGGACGAATCCTCCGAAGTTACTTTAACCTGCCGAAGGAGGATGATGAGGAAGCGCAGAAGAGAGCTATAATTGAAACTGCTGCTAGACTCATTAAGAGTGACATTAAATGTATGGTCACCCCAGTTAGTGATGAGTATCCGAAGACTTGCGAACTCAAACTAGAACCTTCCTTAGAATTCGTACCAGAGAGCTTGCGTTTGATGTTACAGCTCCTTTTGTCGGCGAGGACGTCAGCCAGAAATGACAGTCAATTGTACAAGCTGTTCGTCCAAGGGCCGTTATAGCACCATTGCAGCTTGGCCTGTGTGTGCAAATGCACCATCTTTTCAGGTCAAGGTTTTTGATCGATAGCCTCTCTGTCATGGGATATTGCTCATCCTATTCGGAGGTTCAAAGGTTTGAGAACAACGCCGCTGCTGCAATTGCTCCAGATATGTTAGGTGGAGATATAGACATACTTGATATGGCTCTGCTGTTTGCAGCCGATAATGTCGATCATAATATAGTAACGCTTGATGGAAAGGGTACCTTTCATGGGATGGGTATGATTGCGGCCATCACACCCGGGAAACAAGTCAGTCACACTATTCAAAGGCGAAAAAGAGTTGACTTAAATGTTCTGAATGAGGCAAAGGTGGACATCAAGGACTATCCATGATTCTTCCCATGATTGATATGTCATCAAGTGACAAAACATGCATTTTCTCAACACTGGAGAGCTGCCAAACAAAACGTTCCACCAATCATAACATTCGACCAACCGCTCTTCTGGAAGGCATCAGAGATCGTAAATGAAGTACCGGACAATAGTCCTATAAGAGATGTTGTCTTGTTACTGGGCAGTTTTCACACCTTCATGAATCTTTTGGGGGCCATAGGAACATTAATGGATGGGAGTGGACTGAAACAGATCCTAGAAACAATATATGGTGAGAATGCAGTTGTGCATATGATGAGTGGTAAATCTGTACAACGTGCATTTCGCGGACATCTTCTTGTAGATCAATGCCTTACGCATCAGATAGTAGCTAAAATCATCGAGGATGAGCCTGGTTTTGAAAACGTCTTGAAAGAGCTTGAAACGTTGTACGTTCTTACGGAAACTGGTGAAAGAGACATGGATTCTTTGCTGAAGTCGGATTGCATTGGAACAATCGCTGATCAGCTCAAATCGAAAGAATGTGAACTATCCAGTCATTCAAAGACAAGCAAACTGTGGTTAAATTATCAGCAAATGTTGGGAGTTGCCCGCGAACTCGATCGCACCGGATCATGGGAAATGCACCTCCATGCCATATCTGACTGTTTACCAATATTTACAGCTGCTGGACACCCTAACTATCTCAAGTCGGGTTATCTGTATCTTCAGAAGATGAACAGCTTAGAAACTGAAAACCCTTCTGTTTATCAGAAATTCATGAATGGTTTCCATGTCATACGCCGAAGCAACCAATACTGGGCTGGTCTAAGCTCTGATCTTGTCATCGAGCAGATGCTCATGCGTTCCCTTAAAAGTACAGGCGGGCTAACAAGAGGAAGTGGCTTTAATGAACACCAAAGAACACTTTGGACCATGTCTCGCCCTGTAACCTCAGCCTACAACTATGCCATGCAAGAGTTCAGCCAGATGGTATACACAACAAGTGAACAGCACAAAGAAGCTATGTCTGCAAGGATGATTCGAGATAAAGCAGACAGAGAAAAGCTTATAGAAAAACTTGCAGACTTTTCTCCGTTTACAGGAGATGCTACCTTGCGCAACATCATAACTGGAATAAATGCTAATGACGATGTGAATGTGGATGATCTTTTCACAGTTGGCAACAGCACAGTGAAAACAATGGAAGGACAGTCTATCTTTTCGTATTCGCACAAGCGAAATACTAGAGTGAAGACATTAGCTACTGCCCGAACCATCAAAATTACTGAAGACAGAACCATAGACCCAGCTCTGTTGTTTCAGAGGTTCTTGGTGGTATCACAGTCTGGAGATCTTAATTTAAGTGAGGTGATGGACTATGAACTCAGTCCTTATCCTCCATCGTTATTTGAAGCAAAGGACCGTTTGCGCAAACCAGACAAGGCACAACTGGTGGAAGCTATAAGAAACTATGTCACTCCCACATCTGATGATGCAGTGCTCGAGACGATCCCAGTCACTGATCACTACGTTTTAGATGGGGGTTCACTTTTGCATAGACTGAAATGGACTGAAGGATCTACATACAGTTCAATCGCTGACGCATATGCAAAGTTCACTTTGGATTTATACGGACATGCCACAGTAATATTAAGGACAATACACATGAACGACGAGGTGCTAATAAGACTGCTAACAAGGTCAATATATCGGATGCTACTAAGTTCGTTGGGAAAAAGGAGGATTTTCTCTCGAATGTGGAAAACAAACAGGCTATGATTGATCTGATCGCAAAATGCTTGCAGCAGAAAGGCTGCCATGTCATCCAAGCTGAGGGAGATGCAGACGTGGACATAGTAAAAGCCGCAGTTTCGATGTCTGGGTACAAGTCTACAACGCTAATTGGTGAAGATACTGACTTGTTGATTCTCCTTCTGTATCATGCAACTCTTAAGGACAGCCATGAGCTCTACTTCCGTTCAGATAAAACCGGGGATAAAACAAAACAATATGTGTACAAGATCAATGTTCTGAAACAGATATTAGGTGATGACATATGTACTGATCTGCTGTTTGTTCGTGCGTTCACAGGTTGGGATACGACTTCAAGAATCTTTGGGATTGGCAAAAAATCCGTTTTCAAAAAAAATCTCAAGGGGGAATCCGTGTTTCGTACATGTTCAAAGATTTTTTGTTCACCCGACAAAGATCAAGGTACCGTTGAAAGTGCTGGCTGTAAGGCAATGGTTTCATTGTTTAATGGGAATCAAAACGAATCTCTCGCAACCCTTAGGTATAGTTTGCTCTGTAAGAAAGTTTCAAGAGCCAAGACATTTGTCACACCTGACCGACTTCCGCCAACTGCTTCTGCCACTAGATTTCACTCACTGAGGACACATTACCAAGTTATGGTCTGGATGGGTATAAGTGAGGACATGGTCCCTAACGACTGGGGATTTAAAGTTCAAGGGGACAAACTCATTCCGATCATGATGGATAAGAACCCTGCTCCCGAGGTTCTCCTCAAAATGATCCACTGCAACTGTTCCGCTGGTTGTAACACGCTAAGATGTACCTGTAAAAAGCATGGGCTTGATTGTACAAGTGCATGCGGACCTTGTCAAGAAGGGAACTGTGACAACATGACACTGGAGCCAATACTAGATGAAGACGATGACGAAGAGCAATGAGATAGTATGCGTGAAAGCCGAACTGACAGGTTATTTCTACAGTGACATATAAATAAATCCTATGGATTTCCAATGATGCAATTCCCCTACAACCCCATGAATAGACTTAATGGATTCCTTGACCCCTAAAACCCACAGCTAGACACCAATATTGTAACCCTATGTCAAATATGAAGCGAGATATAGCCAATATTCTGATTTGGCGGCCATCTTGTTTATGACGTCACATTTTGACCCTTTCTGTGACCTAAATTTTCCTAAACTTTTGATATGTTGTTCACAAGACCCAATACTACAGGAAAACACCATAAAACGTTTGCTTGCAATTTTTTTGGGGTCAGGTGCTATATTGACCCTACAAATAGTACCTTAAACCACCTAACTCTAACTATCCTCAAGCTTAGCCTTGAAAAACAGTTGTACCCATGACTAGTTTTGTTTTTCTTTATTTTTGGCGGGAACATGATGTCACACATTTGGTGCCAAAAATTTGGTTTAGTAACATTTCATATTTGCTGACTTTTCTGTAAAAGTTGAATAGACGTTATGCATAATGATTGGTCACAAGGCATGACGCTCGTAGGGAATGTTGGTTAAAATCGGTAAATTTAAATTTGTAAATTTAACAAAATCTGCCATTTCCAAAACAGTATTCAAATATAAAATGTTACGAAAACAATTTTTTGGTGCCAAATGTGTGACGTCATTTTCCCACCAAAAGTAAGAAAAACTAGAAACAAAAAACATACAATTTCTTAAAAAGAGATGGTGTGAGATTTGAGAGCGATTGTATTAAATTTGCCAAAGTTATTTGAAGTTGGCTGATTTTGGAGTACTTTATGCTAAGCATATAACAGAATACAACAGTGAACTACTCTGTTCTTCTCATATTTAAGGTGATATTAATTATCCAGAATTTTTATGCGAGATCATTCATGTTGATCAATTGTCTTCTGTTTCCTGGCAAATCCCCCAATTCCCAGTGATGATCTTGGAATTTACCTTTGTCCAATTCAAGAAAGGTACAGAGATACTTAAAGGTGTAATCCAAAAAGGCGAGTTGGTGAACATTCAACCAGGAATATTCACTTGTACTTCTCACTGTGAAATAGTAATTCATGGTGAGAAGTATACTGTGCTGTGGAAGCTAGTACCAGAGAAAACAACCGCTAGAAGATCTATGAGCAGTGGAAGCGAACCTTCGGTGTCCGACACTATACGTGACGACTGCAGGGTGGAAGACAGTGATGATTTGGTGCAGACAATTGAGGAGATGGATCATTGTTTGCCATTTAAGGTTCTGGGAACTTGTTATACGGTAGATAGACAAAACGCCCTTGAGGAAGCCTACACCCACTTAGAAGAATATAACAGACCTATTTTTGCAAAGATTGAGGCTGAGCCAGACAACCCTTATGACAAGCATGCAATTGCAGTTTATGTTATGTCTTCATCAGATTATGAAAAAGTAGGGTTCTTAGCAAAAGAACTCACACAATATGTACACCCAGTCCTGTCCGACAAATCACTTGATGTGTCTGTGAAAAAGATTCGTTTTTGTACCACCTATTGCATGGTTGGATTCTATTTGACAATTAATATCACCAAGAAAGGTTTATGGGATAAACAAGTCATCAGTGCCAGCAAAAGAGTAAAATAGTGAACAACTAATTACAATAAATATATGTTCTTTGACTTTGTATGTTTGCGTGGTGATCATTCGATGAACAAGTTTTGTTTTCTGGAAAACACCACATTTATATTTCTGCAGAGCTTTGGATCCCTTCACCAGTGCAAGTAATGTTCATTCAATTGTGTTTATTTGTACTTGTAGATCCAGGCACACAGATCGAAAGCTCTGCAGAAATAGAAATATGTGGTGTTTTCCACAAAATAAAACTTTATTTAATAAATGCATGTTGAGTGTTTTAAGTTAATCAATTGTAGCATATTACCTCTGCACTGGTGGCAGTTCCACAGGTTCCCTATGAAACTAAGCCCTTGCCATCAGCTGTCCCCTCTGCGGCAAGGACGCCCTGTTTGCTACAAACACCCCTGGGTCACCTCGTCGTGACAGGTTTACCTTGTCAAGTCTCTCTTTGCCAGTTCCATTGGATGGCTGATTAAATGAGGGCAATTCAAAATCTGTGTACCGTTCCTTGGTTCCAGACCAATAGAAGAATTTTAAACCAGGGTCAATTCTCTTCGTGAACTCATTAAAAATCTTCCTTTGGGCATCAAGAAACTGTTTGATGTCGAATATATCACCAAGCATTTCATGCATGAGACCA
Source organism: Chrysogorgia sp. JL179-B06 (assembly GCA_035772405.1). Classification (NCBI taxonomy): domain Eukaryota; kingdom Metazoa; phylum Cnidaria; class Anthozoa; order Scleralcyonacea; family Chrysogorgiidae; genus Chrysogorgia; species Chrysogorgia sp. JL179-B06. The sequence continues at coordinate 78,610 of JAYKKM010000272.1, read as the reverse complement.
ATAATCCCTTCAACATCATCTGATCCAGAGGCTCGAGGGTGCTCTGGAGAAAGACCTCGATCTTCATATTCCACACGTCGCTGCTCTCTACTCTCCAGGTTGGCTACAAGGCCAATGACAATCTCTTGAGTCAAACCACATATGCCTTTTATTCTTCTAGTTATAAAATATTAAATAGCATATTAGCCGGCAATGCACCCAAATGCACCCTGCCCTACTTTAGTATTTACTCTGTCTAACTCTAGACGATTTTACTTGGCAGTGGTAGAGTACTACCAGTGAATGGGTATATTACTGAATGGGTTAAGTAATATATATATATATATAACAAGGTGAAAACACTGGTTATTTCATTGAAATTTATTCGCTACAAATTTGTTTCGTATGGTTAGCCGAAGCTTGCCACACTCGTCAGGTGAATGACAAATATTTACAGCTTAGCAGAATATATACATGAGATGCGTGGTAAAATAGGGGTCGTATTACAGTTCGTGATAAATTACGTAGGATATTTACATAAAAGATATTTCTTACGATGACGGCAGGTGGAGATTAATTCATTTCGTTTGTTGAGGGAGCTGAGTTCGGGGTGGTAGATAATTATAAATTTTTCGTGGAGGCATAAGTTACAGTGTTTTGATTTGTTGGAGTAGGGTTGGCATTTTTTGAGGATTTTCCAGTTTATTGTGTGAGGGGTGTTAGTTTCTTTCAAAGACCAAATGTGCTTACTTAGTTCCGTGGCGTGTTTCTTATGTTTGTTTCTGAATGACGATGTGTGATTAAGATATCTAGTCTTGAATGTGGTCTCCGTCAGTCCAACATAGGTTTGGTTCTTCAACCACAACCTACATTACGACCCCCAACCCACGACCACAAAACGCCGTAGGAGCAGGAACATCACTTGGTTCAACCCGCCATACAGCTCAAACGTCGCCACAGATATCGGCCATAAGTTCCTGATGGCAGTGGACGAGTGCTTTCCGAAAAACCATCCCCTCCACAAGCTGCTCAATCGTAACACAGTGAAGCTGAGTTACAGTTGCATGCCGAATGTGCAGTCCATCATCTCTTCACATAATAAGCGCATACTGAGACAAGAAGCAGAGAAAAACAAAGAGCCAGAGCCCGAATGCAACTGCCGGCAGAAGAACAGCTGCCCACTGAAAGGAAAGTGCCTGACCAAAGCTGTAGTGTATCAAGCCACCGTCACAAATACCGAAAACAACGAGAACCAAACCTATGTCGGACTGACGGAGACCACATTCAAGACTAGATATCTTAATCACACATCGTCATTCAGAAACAAACATAAGAAACACGCCACGGAACTAAGTAAGCACATTTGGTCTTTGAAAGAAACTAACACCCCTCACACAATAAACTGGAAAATCCTCCAAAAATGCCAACCCTACTCCAACAAATCAAAACACTGTAACTTATGCCTCCACGAAAAATGTATAATTATCTACCACCCCGAACTCAGCTCCCTCAACAAACGAAATGAATTAATCTCCACCTGCCGTCATCGTAAGAAATATCTTTTATGTAAATATCCTACGTAATTTATCACGAACTGTAATACGACCCCTATTTTACCACGCATCTCATGTATATATTCTGCTAAGCTGTAAATATTTGTCATTCACCTGACGAGTGTGGCAAGCTTCGGCTAACCATACGAAACAAATTTGTAGCGAATAAATTTCAATGAAATAACCAGTGTTTTCACCTTGTTAATTTCGCTCTGCGTTCACGCATCGAGCACTCTATCCAAATGATCTTGAACCCGATAGTTTCTATCATCACACTACTGTATTTCGCTCCTTCACTGTCGAGCACTCTACAAGTCAACATGGAACCAACTAACCTCGGTTACTCAACGAAGAATATCCCCACAGCGCAGCCCAATGTATATCTGAGATGCCTCCTTGACAAGACACAGAACTTCCTACAACGCCTGAGATGGAAAGCCCACCATTTCCTGAACCCGACGGACTCCCCAACAACCAACAATACGTTTGGATTCAAAACAACAAACTCGCCACCACCAGTTGAAGAATTGCACAGTTTTGAAGAGAGAATGCTAACGCTCGTTAAGAACATCGAATTCAAAAATACAAGCTGCCCTTTCCAACAGAAGCTTTCACAAGACATGAAGAGGATAAAGACAGATAAAGAACTGCTTGTTCCCGCCGACAAAACAACTAACTATTACCGCGTTAAACCCGACTCCTATCAACAACTACTTAAAACCAATATTACAAAAACCTACAAGAAAGCGCCAACCAACAGCACAGCCAAAATAATAGCCGAAGAGAAGAAAACCGCGACGAAACTGAAGCTAGACAACAGAATAGATATGCTAGCCGAGAAAGAATGCTTTATTACGCTGAAGGACCACAAGCCGAACTTCGATAACAGCCCTACTTCTCGCCTGATCAATCCCGCGAAATCCGAAATTGGCATCATTAGTAAGAAGATCCTTGAGCGCATCAACGCCAAAGTAGTAGCAGCGACAGGCGTAAACCAGTGGAAGAACAGCGACACCGTCATAGCGTGGTTCAAAAAACATTGCCAACAAACCAACGCATTCTTTCATCGGTTTCGATGTAGTAGAATTTTACCCGTCGATAACCGACGATCTACTGAACAAAGCCCTTGCGTTCGCCACCGAGTTCGACGTAATTTCTGAACAAGAAAAGCACATTATCATGCAAGCCAAAAATTCCCTCCTGTTTAGCGAAACAGAAGCGTGGTCTAAAAATAATTCAAGTTCGAATTTCGATGTCACAATGGGCAGCTTTGACGGAGCTGAGACTTGTGAACTCGTCGGCTCCTACCTCCTGTCGCAACTACCTCCTAACCTTAGAAACAAGATCGGCCTATATCGTGACGATGGTCTTGGCGCTTTCGATGACCCACCAAGAACAATCGAAAACATCAAGAAACAAATTTGCAAGATATTCGGCGATCACAATCTAAAACTGACAACCGAAGCGAACAAAAAATGCGTGAACTTCCTCGACATCACCTTCAACCTGACAACCGACACCTTTAAACCCTACTCAAAACCTGGCAACACTACCCAATATATCAACATCCACAGCAACCACCCTCCAACCATCTTACAGAGAATTCCTGAGACGATTAACCGGCGACTTTCAAAGATCTCATCGACCAAAGAAACATTCGATAGCAGCTCCCAACCCTACCAAGACGCACTCAGACACAGCGGCTTCAACCACAACCTACATTACGACCCACGACCACAAAACGCCGTAGGAGCAGGAACATCACTTGGTTCAACCCGCCATACAGCTCAAACGTCGCCACAGATATCGGCCATAAGTTCCTGATGGCAGTGGACGAGTGCTTTCCGAAAAACCATCCCCTCCACAAGCTGCTCAATCGTAACACAGTGAAGCTGAGTTACAGTTGCATGCCGAATGTGCAGTCCATCATCTCTTCACATAATAAGCGCATACTGAGACAAGAAGCAGAGAAAAACAAAGAGCCAGAGCCCGAATGCAACTGCCGGCAGAAGAACAGCTGCCCACTGAAAGGAAAGTGCCTGACCAAAGCTGTAGTGTATCAAGCCACCGTCACAAATACCGAAAACAACGAGAACCAAACCTATGTCGGACTGACGGAGACCACATTCAAGACTAGATATCTTAATCACACATCGTCATTCAGAAACAAACATAAGAAACACGCCACGGAACTAAGTAAGCACATTTGGTCTTTGAAAGAAACTAACACCCCTCACACAATAAACTGGAAAATCCTCCAAAAATGCCAACCCTACTCCAACAAATCAAAACACTGTAACTTATGCCTCCACGAAAAATTTATAATTATCTACCACCCCGAACTCAGCTCCCTCAACAAACGAAATGAATTAATCTCCACCTGCCGTCATCGTAAGAAATATATTTTATGTAAATATCCTACGTAATTTATCACGAACTGTAATACGACCCCTATTTTACCACGCATCTCATGTATATATTCTGCTAAGCTGTAAATATTTATCATTCACCTGACGAGTGTGGCAAGCTTCGGCTAACCATACGAAACAAATTTGTAGCGAATAAATTTCAATGAAATAACCAGTGTTTTCACCTTGTTAATTTCGCTCTGCGTTCACGCATCGAGCACTCTATCCAAATGATCTTGAACCCGATAGTTTCTATCATCACACTACTATATGTGTATATGTGTATATGTGTATATGTGTATATGTGTATATGTGTATATGTGTATATGTGTATATGTGTATATGTGTATACATGTATATGTGTATATGTGTATATGTGTATATGTGTATATATATATATATATATATATATATATATATATATATATATATAAGCCAATAGCCACTCTTTCATCTCCTTACAATAGGACGACCTCTGCATTTCTGACAAACCCCGTCCATCCACTGCTTTGTGCCAGTTGTGTAGACGCTTTATGATGCAGGCATCAGTTCGTTCCAGAAAAGAAATAACACCAGGACCTATGAGACGCTCACAATCTGGCACTGACTGCTTGTTCTTTCCTGTGAGCGCCTCATATGTCAAACCGGTTGAAGGATCATGTAAGGCATCTCTGAGGTGTCGTAGGTCTAAGCCTGGGATGTGCCCTTCCCGAAGTCTTGAAACTATGCGTTTCAACAGATGGTGGTGATCCTCACGATGATGTACTCTCTCACCATTTGCATCTTTCTCTGGCTGGTATAGGTTGTCTGCAAAATTAGTAGGATCACTGGCATGGTTCTTGAGATCCTCTACACTTTTCCCGTAGAGTAAAATAGCCATAATAGACTTCATGATCTCTCCAGTTGTTTCAGGTCTTCCTATCAAAATATAACAACACATGTTGGTTCAGTGTTAAATGGTTACAAGGGGTACTTGACGAGTAAAAATGGTCTGTAGGTTTGTTTGTCTGAGTTGGTCTATAAATAGTAACTGTGTCAAACAATATTTTGTACAAATATTATTAATAATGTACATAAACTCTACCTTGTATCCATGGGGATCATGCATAAATGGGAATAATTTCCTTCGTAATATGCGAACAGCGTTTTCAAATGACCCTGGTTCTTGACATTCAGACATGAATTCATTCAGCCATAGGACCTCTGCCAGGGGAACAGCTGCATGTGTACAAATTGGATCTCCTATTAAATATGAAATACAGCTCTTTTCAACTGAAACTATACACTCTACTCTAATTGGTTACGAAATGGGGTAAATAAAATTGAAATGACAATCAATTCAATATGCACCTTTTTCATCTAGTTTAAAGTAGGAAAAGATGGTCTTCACATGAATACTCCTTGCTTGTTTTTTTGCACTCTTTATAAGTTCAATTACAGATATTGGACGTGTAATCCCCATTGTTCGCAAATAATTAAATTCGCCATCTGTTGTGAAACCTGGACAAAAAATACATACTCAAATTGATAAATATGCAAGTACACATTTCAGCATATCCTGCTGGCTAATTGTATAAATGGCAATTACCAGATGGTTTGGTCACATGCAATAAGATACCAGTCTAGGATATGGAGGCATTAGTGAATTTTTAAATCTCTTTCAGTGAAATATTAAACAATTAAATATATTTTTGGCAAAATAATTCCGCATTATTATTTCACTCAAAAAGATTTCAACATTTTAACTGTACAGTAGCTGTAATTGGGGTTGAGCTTGCAAACCACTTTGTCAAACCAAAGCTGTTATTATAAAGAAAATTACCACACACCTACAACTGTCATCCCTTTACTTCTCATAGCATCTTCTAACTGAATTTCAAGCTCTCTTAATTTTCCATCGGGTAGTGACATATATGGCATGAAGCGTATGGGAATGGCATATGGCTTGTGATTTCTCAGCTCATCTGCGATCATGAATACCAGTAAATGAGTTGCAGCTACTCGCTTCTTAGAAAATAGACCTTTGAGGTAATTAAGAAGCTCCAACTTGATCGCACATAAATCAACATCTTTATCACCACCAACAAATGCATTCAAGTCCCTGCGTAGACTTTGAAGTTTCTCAATGAGATCATCAAACCCAGTAACAGCCCAAGCCAATTCCATCATGGTTTTCTCGATTGTCTTGCCCTCCTTAACTGCTTTATTGTATGCTAAGTTTGCAGTTTTGGAACCAGTTGTAAGAAAATCAAAATCATTCTGCATGTCATTTAGCAGTTTGTCTATATCTTTAAATATCCAATTCAATCTCACAGAAGTGCCGATACTCCTAACAAATGAACACCTTGCCTTATATTCATTAAACAATATTTACAATGACCCATCACCCAAATCCTCGTCTCCAGACCAAGTTCCACGCACACTTTCTCTTAAACCTTTCCGAATGTCACAACCATCTGCCTTGATCCACCACCGTCCCTGCGGATTTGCTTCTTGAGCTTTCTTGAGTGCCTCCACCTGAGGATTGAAATGTTGAAAATAATGTTAATATTACGATTAGTTATTATAAACATCTTTGTGGGTGTAGTTTGCGTGTAATGTGTGTACTACACGTACTGTATGTGTACTATAAGAAAGACTTCCCAGCCTTGACTGCGCATTACATCTTAATGGGTTAACTACAAAGACAAGAGGCCATTTTCCCATGAGTAGGTGTATTGCTCAAAAGCTAAAAAGGCAATGATTTTACTAATAATCTCACTCACTTGAGTATCAACAGTTTTTGTGAATCCTGAAGACTCAATGCGCTTTTCAATCTGCCGAGCACTTATACTTGCAATGTTAACCTTACTCTATAAAATATAAAATGAATTGCAAAAATTATCCAATAATTGTTAAATGATACTATAAAATATTACAGTATTAGAATCTATTTCCCACCAACAATAGAAGAACACAAAACATACTTCCAACAAGATCTTACATCTGAAGTATGTTAAATTGTGCTATATTTAAAATAATTGGTACAACTGTATTTGTAATACAACTGACCTTCAATGGGTCATACACATCTGAGTTGTGTTGTCGACGACTTCCTGCACCAGTGGCTTGTATGCCATGTAATTTCTCTAACTCTTTACAATGAACCAATCCCAGGGCTATATCCTGTTTATCCTCTTTAGACATGGAAGTCCACAAATGTGAGACATGCAAAGGTTCTTCATTGACAAATTCTGGAGAAGGAAATATGTGGTTTAATATTTGCATCTTCATCTGCAATGACATTGAGCTTGAAAAACACAACACAAAATCTTTTATCACATCCCCAACAGTAACAGAACTTGTACGTCTTTTTGTACCAGCATTTGGGGAACAGTTGAAGATGGGTGATAAGCATTCATCATTTACAAATCTTGGTGGACTACTCTGGTAAGCATCATCAACGTCAAATGAGGAGGAATTGAGCAGGTAGTCAATGTTCAGTGCCTCCTCTGCCTCTGACAAAGACTTATATTCAATTATCAATTTTTAATGAGGGGAACACCAATCTAAACAAAAGGTGAGGGTGGCCCTCATGTAGCATTTATATATCATCCTATTATTTCATCATATTTGACTGAAATACATTTGCCAAGAGATTTCCACAAAAAATAAAAGCCCTACATATGCCCAAATTCTGTTCATTCTCCTTAGATATATACTTAAAATTATAAATAATCAATATGTCATAAAACTTTAACATTTTGCTAACCTGTTCTAGTGGAGTTGCAGGCCTTGTTCACTGCACCTGCCACAGCATCCCAGAATTTTACGTCACTTTGCATAGGCCATCGGTCTGAGTAAGCATCTTCCCAAAATAAGCAAATATACTGCACTAAAGCAGAAGTTTCTTCTTCTGACCATTCCCTGTGTCCAGATGACTTGGGCTTTTCAGAAAAAAGACTTTTTCTCGAAGTTCCTTTAGTTGCCACTCGTTTATTTTCAGGTTTACCTGGCGTGTTGCCTTCCACAACAATAGGCCGTTTAGAAGCCATGTTGTCGTGCTAGGACAAAAATTAACAAATTCAAAACCGAAATATTACACGATGCGATGGAGAGCGTTCGAGAGCGTTCATACACAGATCTAAACAAAGAGTTAAACAAGCGATTTAGGCAATTTTGGCGTGTCAAACATTCACAGACAAATTCGTAATGCAACCCAAAGTACGAGTTAAAATTTCACCACATAAGTGCGTCTATCTGTTACGTCTCTGCACGCGTTCATATGTATGGAAATTCGATCTTAAAAACACATCTTTATTTTTATAAGACATTTAACGTGTAAATAAAGTAAATTGTCTTACGGTATACTGCTAAAATAAACAAGAATATAAGCCTGAAAACTTACCTAATTACAGCTCTTTCGTTGCCATATTGGAAAATCGTCGCCCATCATGCTTTGCGCTGCCAGTTCGCACACCGCCTGCATTTCCAGATATATTTTTCATCTTGTATCAGATGATTATCGATTTTCAATTCATTTCTCGACTTCCCTCTTCAATTTCTTTTCTTTGACATTTTATGAAAGGTACTTCGATCAAAGTCGTATAAGTGAGCATCATCTTCAAGATTTTTCATCTCGTGCACATACGACTTTCTGCGTAATTCCCGCCTGAACTCTCGTTTTGCATCCTTGTAGTTCCTAAAATATCTGTTATCAGTTTGCCTTGGTTTTCCAGCATGTACCCAGAGACGTCTATATGAAGTTTCGAGTTTCCATGTAAACGGTCTAAACCATCCTTCCAATATGATTTCAGTTTAGGTTTAAATTTTCCTGACGGGATAGTTTGAAGAGGCGCAAATTTTTTTAGTGCTCCCGTCACTTCCAATGTCGCTTGTTCGATTAATTCGATATTATCCAAATTGGTTGTTGTGGTCAAGTTTTCCAAGATTTCTTTTGATCTTTTCTGGTATTTTTTAAGAATTTTCTCGTTATAAATAGTTTTCCAAGCCAGACGGCGGTTACATTTTGTAGTGGACTTGTTCAATGCAATTGGCATTCGGATGGTGCAGAATATTGGTAGATGATAGGAAAGGTTATCAGAATGATCATTCAACAAGGTGTAGGTCATCATTCCGTAACATATGATCAATTGAAGACATCTGTGATTCATTGTAGGAATAAAATGTGTCAGTTGGACCTCGGCAGAATGTCTGGGAGTTTGAGACAAAATTTGTTTCTACCATTAATCGAACTAACTGTAAACAACGTTGATTTGGCACGTTGAGTGACAAGCACTTCAAGATAATTTATAGTGGACATAATCCCACCAACGTTGTAGGTGGATAAACACAGTTTGTTAATACGTAAATTCGCCACTCTGGTTTGTTTATAACCATGTTTAAGAGAAATAGAGTCATTTCTAAATATGAGCCTTACAATATCCATCAAACCTGAGTTTGGGTTTCACTCAGGTGATCCTTCGCAGGCAAGAGGTTTTTGTCAATGGCATCTTGGGTTTACATAGCAGGAAACCTTGTTGACAAGATTGCCTTGTTTTGCAAGTTTATTGAATTAAACTTTATTTCAAGGTGAACATTTCAGCGAATACAAAGTCACTACATCATCCAGTTTTGGGATGAGATGAAGAACTGGCAGATTTTAGGAAACGAAAGTTTGATTTTAGGAAACGAAAGTTCGATTTTAGGTGGAGATGGGAGATATGATTCCCTAGGATTTAGTGCCAAATACTGTGTATATATTCTGATGGAGCAGTTCATTGACATCATTGTGGATCTGGAAACGGTAGATAAACGGGACACAAGTGGTGTTTCTACCAACATGGAAGTTGAAGCAGTAAGAAGGTTGCTGGAAAGAATTGCTGGCAAGCTGGTAGTTTCAGAGTTAGTTACTGATGTCTCATCAGCAGTTATTGCACTTGTGACGACGAAACTGAAAGGTAATTTCCTGTTCTGTTTATACAATTTGTGTATATAATATATTTGTATACATGTAAGTAGCACAATATTAACCCTTTCACTCCTGACCTTCTGGAGCTCTCCCACTGACAAGTAAAATACTAAAGTATTTTAGTACAATAAATGGCATGTTCAAGAGTGAAAGGGTAAATAAAGAAACCTCAGTCTCCTTTTTATTATACAAAAAGTGGTTGCTTATTTTTTCCTGCTTTTTTCATGCAGTTGAATATCCTACTGAATTCTCTGGTTTGTACCATGATTTGGATATATGGCACAAATCAGTAAAGATTACAAAGAAACTTACAAAGGTATGTTATTAACAAATATCTTTAAAATCTTTAAATCGCTTCATTTAAACCACAAGGTAAAAATGGTAGGCACAACAGGTAACCCCAATTACTGTGCCCCCAAAATATCAGAATGTGTATCACCTAAACTATATGCTATATTACAGGTTAAAAAGTAAAAATACAGTACATTAAAAATAAAGAACCAAATATTAAAGTCTTAAGAATGATAAAAGTAAATTAGTTTAAAAACAACAATGAGGCACTTCATTTAAAGGCGCACAATTTTTACATTTTATACAAACAGATTTCCAAGTCCTGTTGTCGTTAACGTCATAAATGTTCTTTAAGGCATTATTGTAATACGAATATAGGCTGTTAAAATAACTAGGAGTTTGATTTTCTAATGTTAAATCACTTGTAAAATGTTCCATAGTTTAGCAACTCTTATAAAATATCTGTTTTGGTAAGTGGTAGTTCCGCACTTTTTCACAACCAATTTCCTACATTGTTTGTGGTGCTGGGCAGACACCAGAAGGTAGGGATACCAATCCATGTATAGCTTTGAACAGGTAAAGCAGATCAAGTAGTGCATGTTGAAAGAAGAATAAAAGTAGATGTCATGGATACGAAAATATTGTTGGCTTGAAAAACTGAAATGAAAAAGAGTTGAAGTGGTTACTATCACAACACTGACATTGGAAATTGGCTGTAATTTAATGTTAAATGTAATTTCATTTGGAAAAAAGTGTGGTGAGCCCAATTATTTTTTGCATAAATAAATACCAAAAAGCAGGGCAGTTGTACATTCCACCACAATTATTTTCACGCTTTACTGAATAGAACTTTAAAATATGTAAAATTTGCCAGATAGGAAGTCATCTGTATATTTAATGTATGTTACAGTGTGTTACTGTACTGTAGCTTGACAAACAATGTTTAGCTGGTATTTGAGCTGATTCTGTCAACATGTATTGTGGTTAAACGTACAGTCACCATGTTTCTCAGTACCATCAATTAAAGTTAAATCGAGCTGCAAATAGTGGCCATTTTTGAATATCGCTGTTGGCATAGCTACCAGTATAACTCATATTTTGTATAAAAAATAGGTAGTTAGACCTCCACTGGCGTTGTATTACCAACACGGTTGTAGTGTAGTAAACATGAATAACACAGTAGGAACAAAAAGAAAAACTGATTGAATACGAGATAAGTGTTATGCAATATGGTGGATTGGTGGCTGAGAAAAAATGGGTGCGGTTTGTGTTGCATGAGAGAAAAAGAATTGAAGCGTAGAAGGATATTGTAGGTTCGTGTTTTTATATCGGGAGTAACCCTCGACGCGTTTCGACCTTTTGGTCTTCATCAGGAGGGCTTTTTAGGGCTGGGAGTTGATGTTTTGATCGTTGGTATGAAGGAAGATGGTAAAGACAGGAAAATGTGTGTATATTGTTAGCAAAACGAGTATTAAATGAATAAAAATCGAATGAAGTATATAATGAAGTAATTGGTCTTACTGAATGTCTTGTTAATTGGTAGTCCGTAACGTCCAGCCATCTCGATTCCGATTTTAAAGTTGAATTCCAAAGAAGGAGATTGCAATTTGCAAGTGAAAGACTGGGTAGTTATGTGCGTCTTGTATTTATAGCAATTGGTTGGGTTACGTTGTTGTGACGTCATGTTAAAAAGGGTGTGACATGCAAGTGGGCGTGAAGTGATTTGTGGTTGTTATAGTAAGAAGGCCACACATATAAATATATGTATATATAAATTGAATTCTATTTAATTATTTGGTTAACATAATGGATTCTATTTAATTTTTAAGATATTTATAAATTGTGAGATCAAACGTATATACACTGCAAACTATTTTTGTCCTTGTCGTCCATTCAGATGTAATATGAAAAACCACTTAGGTATATTATGTAGTATACCAATATATGCTGAAAAATACCCTTATTAATTGAAAAAATTTATATTTTGTATAAAAAATAGGTAGTTAGACCTCCACTGGCGTTGTATTACCAACACGGTTGTAGTGTAGTAAACATGAATAACACAGTAGGAACAAAAAGAAAAACTGATTGAATACGAGATAAGTGTTATGCAATATGGTGGATTGGTGGCTGAGAAAAAATGGGTGCGGTTTGTGTTGCATGAGAGAAAAAGAATTGAAGCGTAGAAGGATATTGTAGGTTCGTGTTTTTATATCGGGAGTAACCCTCGACGCGTTTCGACCTTTTGGTCTTCATCAGGAGGGCTTTTTAGGGCTGGGAGTTGATGTTTTGATCGTTGGTATGAAGGAAGATGGTAAAGACAGGAAAATGTGTGTATATTGTTAGCAAAACGAGTATTAAATGAATAAAAATCGAATGAAGTATATAATGAAGTAATTGGTCTTACTGAATGTCTTGTTAATTGGTAGTCCGTAACGTCCAGCCATCTCGATTCCGATTTTAAAGTTGAATTCCAAAGAAGGAGATTGCAATTTGCAAGTGAAAGACTGGGTAGTTATGTGCGTCTTGTATTTATAGCAATTGGTTGGGTTACGTTGTTGTGACGTCATGTTAAAAAGGGTGTGACATGCAAGTGGGCGTGAAGTGATTTGTGGTTGTTATAGTAAGAAGGCCACACATATAAATATATGTATATATAAATTGAATTCTATTTAATTATTTGGTTAACATAATGGATTCTATTTAATTTTTAAGATATTTATAAATTGTGAGATCAAACGTATATACACTGCAAACTATTTTTGTCCTTGTCGTCCATTCAGATGTAATATGAAAAACCACTTAGGTATATTATGTAGTATACCAATATATGCTGAAAAATACCCTTATTAATTGAAAAAATTTATATATGGACGGGATTGTTCAATATTTAAGTATCTGTTGAAGGAATCATTTGTCAATATGAGGAGTATATGCTTAAAAATACTCTGAATAATTAAAATGTGTAGACGTATAATTGTCCAATATTAAAGATTGGGTAATCTTGTAATACCAGTTCCGGTAGATGTATAATGTATTTATATGTGTTAGTATAGTATAATTGATATTTTATTAGGATTTTCTTTACAAGTTTCTGTTGTTGGCGGCCTCTTTGCTGGTGTTGGAGGACATCTTCCGGTTTCTGTTCTTTTTTCTGTATCTTCTATTTTGTATAAAAAATAGGTAGTTAGACCTCCACTGGCGTTGTATTACCAACACGGTTGTAGTGTAGTAAACATGAATAACACAGTAGGAACAAAAAGAAAAACTGATTGAATACGAGATAAGTGTTATGCAATATGGTGGATTGGTGGCTGAGAAAAAATGGGTGCGGTTTGTGTTGCATGAGAGAAAAAGAATTGAAGCGTAGAAGGATATTGTAGGTTCGTGTTTTTATATCGGGAGTAACCCTCGACGCGTTTCGACCTTTTGGTCTTCATCAGGAGGGCTTTTTAGGGCTGGGAGTTGATGTTTTGATCGTTGGTATGAAGGAAGATGGTAAAGACAGGAAAATGTGTGTATATTGTTAGCAAAACGAGTATTAAATGAATAAAAATCGAATGAAGTATATAATGAAGTAATTGGTCTTACTGAATGTCTTGTTAATTGGTAGTCCGTAACGTCCAGCCATCTCGATTCCGATTTTAAAGTTGAATTCCAAAGAAGGAGATTGCAATTTGCAAGTGAAAGACTGGGTAGTTATGTGCGTCTTGTATTTATAGCAATTGGTTGGGTTACGTTGTTGTGACGTCATGTTAAAAAGGGTGTGACATGCAAGTGGGCGTGAAGTGATTTGTGGTTGTTATTTTGTATAAAAAATAGGTAGTTAGACCTCCACTGGCGTTGTATTACCAACACGGTTGTAGTGTAGTAAACATGAATAACACAGTAGGAACAAAAAGAAAAACTGATTGAATACGAGATAAGTGTTATGCAATATGGTGGATTGGTGGCTGAGAAAAAATGGGTGCGGTTCGTGTTGCATGAGAGAAAAAGAATTGAAGCGTAGAAGGATATTGTAGGTTCGTGTTTTTATATCGGGAGTAACCCTCGACGCGTTTCGACCTTTTGGTCTTCATCAGGAGGGCTTTTTAGGGCTGGGAGTTGATGTTTTGATCGTTGGTATGAAGGAAGATGGTAAAGACAGGAAAATGTGTGTATATTGTTAGCAAAACGAGTATTAAATGAATAAAAATCGAATGAAGTATATAATGAAGTAATTGGTCTTACTGAATGTCTTGTTAATTGGTAGTCCGTAACGTCCAGCCATCTCGATTCCGATTTTAAAGTTGAATTCCAAAGAAGCAGATTGCAATTTGCAAGTGAAAGACTGGGTAGTTATGTGCGTCTTGTATTTATAGCAATTGGTTGGGTTACGTTGTTGTGACGTCATGTTAAAAAGGGTGTGACATGCAAGTGGGCGTGAAGTGATTTGTGGTTGTCATAGTAAGAAGGCCACACATATAAATATATGTATATATAAATTGAATTCTATTTAATTATTTGGTTAACATAATGGATTCTATTTAATTTTTAAGATATTTATAAATTGTGAGATCAAACGTATATACACTGCAAACTATTTTTGTCCTTGTCGTCCATTCAGATGTAATATGAAAAACCACTTAGGTATATTATGTAGTATACCAATATATGCTGAAAAATACCCTTATTAATTGAAAAAATGTATATATGGACGGGATTGTTCAATATTTAAGTATCTGTTGAAGGAATCATTTGTCAATATGAGGAGTATATGCTTAAAAATACTCTGAATAATTAAAATGTGTAGACGTATAATTGTCCAATATTAAAGATTGGGTAATCTTGTAATACCAGTTCCGGTAGATGTATAATGTATTTATATGTGTTAGTATAGTATAATTGATATTTTATTAGGATTTTCTTTACAAGTTTCTGTTGTTGGCGGCCTCTTTGCTGGTGTTGGAGGACATCTTCCGGTTTCTGTTCTTTTTTCTGTATCTTCTCTTGATCATATATGGATATATAGGAATGATTCAGTTGGATAATCATCATCTTGATCTTGTATTTTCGTAGGATATGTCGGCCTCGATATGGGCATTGTATGAAGTTGTTGGTTAGTTTTTGCTGTCCAGTCTTAGTGTTGTTCGTATTAGTTTCCAATTGTTCGTTTATTTTAGTTATTGTTTGTAAGTTGGCTGTGTACAACAATATCTTTGATATTTTTGTTTCGTTTGTACGCAACCAGTGGCACATCGGGCCATAAGATTTTTAATGTTGGCTCCTCTTCAATTAGGTGCCAATGTCTTTTGAGTACTCGTGCGATGTGGGTTGTATTTGTGTTATACGGGATGTTGAAAGTTAGTGGTATCTTATTGTTGGTTGTCTTTTGGTCATAAATGAGTTGGTGCTGTGTCAACTGTGTTGCATTAGTAAATGCTTCATCAATGTCATTCTCTTTGTAGCCTCTACTAATGAGGATTATTTTAAGTTTTTTTAATTGGTTAGTTAATTTTTTGTCGTCTGTGATTATTCGTCTGTATCGTAGTGCTTGGCTATAGATAACACCTCGTTTACATGAGTTTGGGTGGAATGAATTTTTGTGCAGTAATAATGTTTTGTCTGTAGGTTTGATATATAAATCAGAAACAAGTTCATGTTTGTCGTTGAAGTAAATAGTTGTGTCTAGAAAGTGTACCGATTTGTTTGAGTATTCGTAGTCGAATTTGATAGTTGGATGGAAATGGTCGATGTGATTAAGGAATTTAAGAAGGGATTCTATTCCATGAGGCCATAGTGCGAAAATGTCATCGATGAACCTAATCCACTCAAGTGGAGTAAGTCCATCAGGTGCATTTAAAAGCATATCTTTTTCCAAGGCCGCCATGAATAAGTTGGCATAAGATGGTCCCATAGGTGTGCCCATAGCAGTTCCTTAAAAAACACAACACCCTTCACAACGCTAATCTTGACGTCCTTCACGATACTCTCGAATTAATACTTAACAACAACTACTTTGAATTTAACGGGCAATACTACCTACAAACGCACGGAACTGCTATGGGCACACCTATGGCACCATCTTATGCCAACTTATTCATGGCGGCCTTGGAAAAAGATATGCTTTTAAATGCACCTGATGGACTTACTCCACTTGAGTGGATTAGGTTCATCGATGACATTTTCGCACTATGGCCTCATGGAATAGAATCCCTTCTTAAATTCCTTAATCACATCGACCATTTCCATCCAACTATCAAATTCGACTACGAATACTCAAACAAATCGGTACACTTTCTAGACACAACTATTTACTTCAACGACAAACATGAACTTGTTTCTGATTTATATATCAAACCTACAGACAAAACATTATTACTGCACAAAAATTCATTCCACCCAAACTCATGTAAACGAGGTGTTATCTATAGCCAAGCACTACGATACAGACGAATAATCACAGACGACAAAAAATTAACTAACCAATTAAAAAAACTTAAAATAATCCTCATTAGTAGAGGCTACAAAGAGAATGACATTGATGAAGCATTTACTAATGCAACACAGTTGACACAGCACCAACTCATTTATGACCAAAAGACAACCAACAATAAGATACCACTAACTTTCAACATCCCGTATAACACAAATACAACCCACATCGCACGAGTACTCAAAAGACATTGGCACCTAATTGAAGAGGAGCCAACATTAAAAATCTTATGGCCCGATGTGCCACTGGTTGCGTACAAACGAAACAAAAATATCAAAGATATTGTTGTACACAGCCAACTTACAAACAATAACTAAAATAAACGAACAATTGGAAACTAATACGAACAACACTAAGACTGGACAGCAAAAACTAACCAACAACTTCATACAATGCCCATATCGAGGCCGACATATCCTACGAAAATACAAGATCAAGATGATGATTATCCAACTGAATCATTCCTATATATCCATATATGATCAAGAGAAGATACAGAAAAAAGAACAGAAACCGGAAGATGTCCTCCAACACCAGCAAAGAGGCCGCCAACAACAGAAACTTGTAAAGAAAATCCTAATAAAATATCAATTATACTATACTAACACATATAAATACATTATACATCTACCGGAACTGGTATTACAAGATTACCCAATCTTTAATATTGGACAATTATACGTCTACACATTTTAATTATTCAGAGTATTTTTAAGCATATACTCCTCATATTGACAAATGATTCCTTCAACAGATACTTAAATATTGAACAATCCCGTCCATATATACATTTTTTCAATTAATAAGGGTATTTTTCAGCATATATTGGTATACTACATAATATACCTAAGTGGTTTTTCATATTACATCTGAATGGACGACAAGGACAAAAATAGTTTGCAGTGTATATACGTTTGATCTCACAATTTATAAATATCTTAAAAATTAAATAGAATCCATTATGTTAACCAAATAATTAAATAGAATTCAATTTATATATACATATATTTATATGTGTGGCCTTCTTACTATAACAACCACAAATCACTTCACGCCCACTTGCATGTCACACCCTTTTTAACATGACGTCACAACAACGTAACCCAACCAATTGCTATAAATACAAGACGCACATAACTACCCAGTCTTTCACTTGCAAATTGCAATCTCCTTCTTTGGAATTCAACTTTAAAATCGGAATCGAGATGGCTGGACGTTACGGACTACCAATTAACAAGACATTCAGTAAGACCAATTACTTCATTATATACTTCATTCGATTTTTATTCATTTAATACTCGTTTTGCTAACAATATACACACATTTTCCTGTCTTTACCATCTTCCTTCATACCAACGATCAAAACATCAACTCCCAGCCCTAAAAAGCCCTCCTGATGAAGACCAAAAGGTCGAAACGCGTCGAGGGTTACTCCCGATATAAAAACACGAACCTACAATATCCTTCTACGCTTCAATTCTTTTTCTCTCATGCAACACAAACCGCACCCATTTTTTCTCAGCCACCAATCCACCATATTGCATAACACTTATCTCGTATTCAATCAGTTTTTCTTTTTGTTCCTACTGTGTTATTCATGTTTACTACACTACAACCGTGTTGGTAATACAACGCCAGTGGAGGTCTAACTACCTATTTTTTATACAAAATAATAAGGGTATTTTTCAGCATATATTGGTATACTACATAATATACCTAAGTGGTTTTTCATATTACATCTGAATGGACGACAAGGACAAAAATAGTTTGCAGTGTATATACGTTTGATCTCACAATTTATAAATATCTTAAAAATTAAATAGAATCCATTATGTTAACCAAATAATTAAATAGAATTCAATTTATATATACATATATTTATATGTGTGGCCTTCTTACTATGACAACCACAAATCACTTCACGCCCACTTGCATGTCACACCCTTTTTAACATGACGTCACAACAACGTAACCCAACCAATTGCTATAAATACAAGACGCACATAACTACCCAGTCTTTCACTTGCAAATTGCAATCTGCTTCTTTGGAATTCAACTTTAAAATCGGAATCGAGATGGCTGGACGTTACGGACTACCAATTAACAAGACATTCAGTAAGACCAATTACTTCATTATATACTTCATTCGATTTTTATTCATTTAATACTCGTTTTGCTAACAATATACACACATTTTCCTGTCTTTACCATCTTCCTTCATACCAACGATCAAAACATCAACTCCCAGCCCTAAAAAGCCCTCCTGATGAAGACCAAAAGGTCGAAACGCGTCGAGGGTTACTCCCGATATAAAAACACGAACCTACAATATCCTTCTACGCTTCAATTCTTTTTCTCTCATGCAACACAAACCGCACCCATTTTTTCTCAGCCACCAATCCACCATATTGCATAACACTTATCTCGTATTCAATCAGTTTTTCTTTTTGTTCCTACTGTGTTATTCATGTTTACTACACTACAACCGTGTTGGTAATACAACGCCAGTGGAGGTCTAACTACCTATTTTTTATACAAAATATGCATGCATAAAAGTAAAAACGTTTATTGTTGTTCCAAAATATTTATGAAAATACTTTTGGATCTGAAACTGTTATTTTACTGTTTTCACAAGATTGTATAGAGCCCCATTTAATTGTAATCAGTTGACAGAATACAGGTTATTTTATCGATTATGCAATTGTGACGTATTGAATGAGTGTATAAATTTAAATGTATATAGTACCTGTTTCGCATGTTTTTGTCTTGCTAGTGTGTATTTGCAGAAAGTCTTGATACTCTTTGTGTCTGAGACTTGCATCTTTGAAGCTGAATACATATTCTTCATTGTTGAGAAGAATGACACAAATTCGTCAAATAGTCCAATGCAGCGCCCAACAGACTTGGCCAATATATCGCCAAACTTATCCCATGTACAATGGGGAAGAAAAACTGGCTTGGTTTCCTCACCATTTATGTGCAGCTTCTCTACGTCTTCCATGATGTCGTAGAGAAATTGGTGGAATGCACTTTTATATCTGCCTACATTGTAAGACACAGAAGAATGTAATTGACCAGCAAAAGTGAGGAATGTTGTGTTTGTTAAAAATGTAAAAAATGCTTAAAGGGCATCTGCAGTCCGTTCTGCGCATGTGTCGCATTTCTGAAGTGGAGACTCGACTTCAGGAATGTTAGTTAAATTAACCCGCTACTAAGTACTGAGCGGTATCAAAGGTTGTTTTGTACACAAAGTTATGGAAGATTTGAGTGAGGATTTACCTCAATAGAGTTCTGTTTACCCTCAAACCGAAGAGATTCAAACTGCTAGCGAAAAGGCCAGAAAACGGAAAAAGTACTGTGGATGGAATCCTATAGGAGTTTCAATTAAATCATCTAGAAATTCCTATTGAAAATCTCATCCTATCATATTTTGGCCTTTTTTCCTGTTAATCCTCCCAAACTTTCTATCAAAAAACCTATAACAGCTGTTCAAATAAATACCACTGGGATCACTAACTTGCTCTCATTTTTTGGATGAATTTTGTATGTTTTAATTACACAGCATGCCACCTCTGTTAAAGACAAATACAGAATGGTCTAGCAACAGCAACTATGGTGTTTCCTATCAAACTTTTAACAAAAGTCTGCATTTTTGAAACACCAACCTAACAATACTAAGCCAGACCACATGGAGAAAAACAACATATTTGAAACAAAAGTGAAATTGCACAATTATAGAAAAATGTTTTAATTACAGATAAAAATACATTGCAAAAAACTATGGCTATATACATTAATTATTATTTTTCTTATGGCACTTTTCAATGTTATTTAATTTTGCTTTGATGCAATTTCGTATTTCTTTATCGTTCCCCAGGCGAAACGTTTTAATTGCTAGTCCTGAAACACAAAGGGCATAATGAATCACTAAAGTTATCAAAAATCACAATGTCATGTGTTTCAACAACCTTTATAAAATAACATGTCTACTACGCTAGCTCTGATTGGTCAAGACCCGTGTTTGGATCAGGCCATCCAAACACGGGATTTAAAGGTAATTCTCAGCTGCGGGAAATCTAGAAAATGTCGGACGACGATTTATTGGCAACAATTAACTTAGACAACATTTATCCGTGTAATGAAACAACCGAAAACAGAAGAGATTTACTAAAGTTAGTCAACAAGACATTGACGGGCTTCTGAATGATGTGCAAGCAAAAAATAAGAAATACAAAACAACATACACTGTCAATGTTTTCAAAGGTATGTTTATTTACACTCACATTCAGAAATTGCTCACGGTAATATAAAATGTCTTTCATTAAAAAAATTGTTCTTATTTAATTCTGAGCATTTGCTTCTTAAAGAATGGTCCACACTACGTCAAATTAAACTAGAGTTGCAGGAAATGGACGATGAGACCTTAGACAAAAATGTTCGCTTGTTTTATGCTGAAGTGAGAAAAAAGGAAGGCGAAGATTATAGTAAGTCCACTTTAGTCGGACTAAAACATGGCTTGGAAAGATATCTAAACTGTCCACCGTACAATAGAGGTTTAAATATCTCTACCAACCCTGCGTATAAGATGTCAAACACCGTCCTAAACGCTAAGATAGTATCGTTGAAGAAACAAGGAAAAGAAAAAGTGAGACACAAACCTGTTTTGGAAACCGAAGACCTGACGAAGCTGAGAAAGAGTGGTGTGTTAAATTTGTCCACACCCATATTAGTTTGCTTAGAAATGTGTTGTTTCACATAACAATGTATTGGTGTCGAAGAGGACGAGAAGGACAAAGAAACCTGACGAAGAACAGCTTCCTCTTTACTCAGAATGGCAGTGGCGAAGCGTATGTCACTATGGCACACAGCGAGTCCTCCAAAAATCATCAAGAGGGAATTAACGACAGCGAAAGTCTCGAAAACATGGGAAGGATGTACAAGACCACTGCAGAAAATGATGGGTATACAGCTCTGGAGATGTATATCGCCAAATTAAATCCATCCTGCGATGCACTTTGGATCCAAACACCTGATCCAAACACTTCGGATGTTGCTCGAGTTGAGAAAAGCGTAAAAAACACTCGCCCAGTGGCTCGTGTTTTTTATACGCTTTTCTCAACTCTCGCAACATCCCAGCGTGTTTGGGTCAGGCCATCCAAACATGCAAACCATTAGGTATTTATTTAATATTACTGCACAAACTGGCAAACTTAGGACATAATTACACAAGCGTGTATATTTGTTAATTAAAATTGACCAATTATCATCACTAGTTCTCCAACTGATAACAAAATATAATAGTGAGTCGTCTTACTTTATCATTTGTTGCAAGCTTAAGAACTATCAATTAAGCTTGATGAATAAGTTTTAAATAGAAAAATGTTAACTTTTTCAATAGTGGCCTCTGTTCGCCTGTTGAGAAAATATTTTAATGGTATTCTACTGTATATCATATATATGTTGAAGTAAACTTACCACATAGTGCAATGATATTCGTTTAATCTAATCATGGTTTAGCCACCTTATCTTTGTGGGCATTGGACATTTTCCCAGTCAAGGAATGTGTAGCCAACACCATCCCTTGACCATTAGTCATGCAGTTTGGTGAATATTTTGGGGTGAATTGTGGGTTTTTGGCCACAAGCATGAAATTTTCACCAATGATAGAGTTTGACTTAGTGAAAAAAATTAGCTATGGGGCCACTTGAAAAAAATCCAATATGGCGATTCAATTGACACTTACAAAATCCAATATGGCCGCCATTTCCAAGATGGCCGCCATTCGTTACACACCCAACAACATGAGCTAAGATGGCCGCCACTACATAAGAATTTGCGTATGAATTACTGTACAACTTGTGTGTTTCGTCTTACAGCCATGAGCTGTGATGTATTTTATGTGGGAAGAGGAACTCTACCATGGAGAATCGATTGACTCTTTAAAATCCAAGATGGCCGCCATTTTGAAGATGGCCGCCACTCCAACAATTTTCGTCATGTAATGCTGTATTATTTCTGTTTTTCGTCTCACAGCATTGAGTTGTGAGTTATGTAGATTCAATTGACACATACCAAATCCAATCTGGCCGCCATTCTAGGCCTAATCACGTTCACAGTCGCCACTGCAACCGCACAGGCTAGTAACATTTAAGTTCTGCTTTTGCACATTTGCAGCGTCCGCGGCATCCATTCTCCAGTTTACAGCCACATTTGATCAACTCCTGAATTGCCTTCGATGCTTCTGGGAGCATTATCCAATACGGTTGCCATTGTCCATTAGCTGATCTGGTCCATCCCCATTCAGCAGGAGATGGCAATCTAGGATTTGGTGTTAGCGTCTGTCCCCAACAATAACCGGCCTGGTATGCTATCCGTTTTGTGTGGTCTAGCAGGGCTCCATACGTTGGTGGTATATTCTCAATACTTCGTCCTTTCCTGTTGAACAGATCTTTGCGTGCTTCATTGACAGTTGTGCAGGTACTCGTCCTATCGTACATGAGTGTAACGAAACGCTCAATCTCCGGCATCATGTCCTTCAATCTGTCTTCTGTAGGCATTGAACTCAGTGCAACAAATGCTGGTGTGATTTCTTCAAACACCTTCCATGTTGCCCATGCTGTGTTTTTACCTCTGCTAGCGAACGAAGAGGTCTTATCACACCCTGTAAAGGCATGGAACCCTATTAGAGACCCTGCCCTTGTTGGTCCCAGCTCTTTCACAATATCATGAATGGGAACATAACGGAAATTCTTCCCAGTTCCAAATGCAATCCATAGTTCACTGATACCCAGCTGTTGGAACGTGGAGATCGCTATGACCATCACATCCGTGTCCACAGTTCGAATCATGACTCTATTGAATCCCTGCCTGGAACATTCCGCTGCATGAAGTAAGAGCCTTGTATCTGCTTCTTCATGTGTACATGGTGATAGTTTGCTAATGTCGATATCAGAGTTGCACACGACCTCATGTCCTCGTGTCGAGATCACTTGCTTGTCTCCAACTTCTAAACCTGTCCTCAGTTCAGCAAGGAACCGAAACAGCTCTGCCTTATTTTCGTCAATCCTAAGGAAGGCACTCCAGTTTCCGGGAATCCTGTTTTGAGGTTCAACGCGTCTTCGCACATCTTTCCCTCGTTTGCTTCTCGCCATTGAGTTGAGGCGGTCATGGATGTATTCATCCCAGACAATGTCAAGCCGTTTGCTCACATAATGCAGTTGTGATGTTATATATTTGAACCTCAAAACAGGATTCCCGGAAACTGGAGTGCCTTCCTTAGGATTGACGAAAATAAGGCAGAGCTGTTTCGGTTCCTTGCTGAACTGAGGACAGGTTTAGAAGTTGGAGACAAGCAAGTGATCTCGACACGAGGACATGAGGTCGTGTGCAACTCTGATATCAACATTAGCAAACTATCACCATGTACACATGAAGAAGCAGATACAAGGCTCTTACTTCATGCAGCGGAATGTTCCAGGCAGGGATTCAATAGAGTCATGATTCGAACTGTGGACACGGATGTGATGGTCATAGCGATCTCCACGTTCCAACAGCTGGGTATCAGTGAACTATGGATTGCATTTGCAACTGGGAAGAATTTCCGTTATGTTCCCATTCATGATATTGTGAAAGAGCTGGGACCAACAAGGGCAGGGTCTCTAATAGGGTTCCATGCCTTTACAGGGTGTGATAAGACCTCTTCGTTCGCTAGCAGGGGTAAAAACACAGCGTGGGCAACATGGAAGGTGTTTGAAGAAATCACACCAGCATTTTTTGCACTGAGTTCAATGCCTACAGAAGACAGATTGAAGGACATGATGCCGGAGATTGAGCGTTTAGTTACACTCATGTACGATAGGGCGAGTACCTGCACAACTGTCAATGAAGCACGCAAAGATCTGTTCACCAGGAAAGGACGAAGTATTGAGAATATACCACCAACGTATAGAGCCCTGCTAGAACACACAGAATGGGTAGCATACCAGGCCGGTTATTGTTAGGGACAGACGCTAAAACCAAATCCTACATTGCCATCTCCTGCTGAATGGGGATGGACCAGATCAGCTAATGGACAATGGCAACCGTATTGGATAATGCTCCCAGAAGCATCGAAGGCAATTCAGGAGTTGATCAAATGTGGCTGTAAACTGGAGAATGGATGCCGCGGACGCTGCAAATGTGCAAAAGCAGAACTTAAATGTACCAGCCTGTGCGGTTGCAGTGGCGACTGTGAACGTGATTAGGCCTAGAATGGCGGCCAGATTGGATTTGGTATGTGTCAATTGAATCTACATAACTCACAACTCAATGCTGTGAGACGAAAAACAGAAATAATACAGCATTACATGACGAAAATTGTTGGAGTGACGGCCATCTTGAAAATGGCGGCCATCTTGGATTTTAAAGAGTCAATCGATTCCACATAAAATACATCATAGCTCATGGCTGTAAGACGAAACACACATGTTGTACAGTAATTCATAAGCAAATTCTTATGTAGTGGCGGCCATCTTAGCTCATGTTGTTGGGTGTGTAACGAATGGCGGCCATATTGGATTTTGTAAGTGTTAATTGATCGCCATATTGGATTTTTTTCAAGTGGCCCCATAGCTAATTTTTTTCACTAAGTCAAACTCTATCATTGGTGAAAATTTCATGCTTGTGGCCAAAAACCCACAATAATTTCACCAAACTGCCTTAATTTTTCACATCCCCTAAGCTATCCAATTGGACAAATCTCGACCTAAAACACAAATGCTTAATTTTAGCAATAGTTTAATTAGTTTAAAAAAATTAAAAACAGAAAACTATGACTAATAAATAATTACGGAAACCACTGAGTATTCGGATCAGATACAAAACAACACAAACATTACACTAGAACCACATTAACATTTGTAGGACGAGAAGTCAGAGTCACACTAATCTGGCATCACTTGCAAGTTGCAACAGTGAGACTGGTGAAAAACATTTGTTCAGCTTTACAATTTGCTGACACTCTGGCCATTCTGAATATAAGCCCCCCATATATGAACCGATGGGCTTATACTTGGACAAAAAAATTAATTTCATGTTCATAGATCTCTACAAATACCAGGTAAAATATTGGATCAAATGAGCCAGGCAGCCCAAGTAATCAGAGTATCAGACTGGCTCTAGGGGTGCACTGGATAGTGCTTTTTACTATCTGGCTGGATACCAGATAGTTGAAAAATATCCAGCCGGATACCGGATATTTTTGTATACAAGGGCTGGCTCAGTCCTTTTCATGTAGAATAGTTGAATTGCCATATTTTCACTAGTTTCTAGGCTATATAACGGTATAACCTAAATTGTGACCAAAATTTGATTTGATGCATTAATCACTGACCCATGCTTCAATTCAGTGTTTGAGCCTGCAGTTATAACTCCAGTCTCAAATAGTAGAAACATAGATAAAAGGCATTTATTAAAAAAACGTTGCAGTCCAGAGACGGACTGAATTACATGCTTGAATTAAATACTGAAAATTAAGTAACTGTAGATTGCAAGTATAAATATTATTAAACTATGAAAAATTGAAAATGAAATGATTACTCTAACTTGGTCTAAGTCAACTTGATCTATGAGCCCTGCCTTTGTACATTATAATGAACATGGGAACTGTCAAGAAAGTCAGTTACAAACTCGCACATTTGAAACGTAAGCATGTGTGTGTTAAAATTCTCACACCTAATGGTTCATGCTTGCAAATGGTAGTAGTTGTTACTTGCTGAACTTAGTTTTTTTCAAGTGTTTTGTTGTATTGATGTCAATTTTTATTATGAGCCACATAGGCTGTTGTTGGGAGCGAGTTGCGAGTTCTAGCTAGTATATATTGTTGGTGGTAATGCCAGTGAACATTTATAGGGTATATTACAAATAACATTTACACTCGATAACTTGTAAAGGAAATCAATGGGAAGGATATCTTGCGAGTGTGGATATTTTCTAAAACCCAACCGAGACCAGTTGCAAAAAAAGGTGTGAGTTCAATTCTCACCGAATGCCTTGGAGTTGCATTTTTCGCAACTGGTCTCGGTTGGGTCTTTGAAAATACACACTCTCGCAAAATATGCTTCCTATTGATTGTCAATATTATTCATAATGACTTAGACCAAGTTGGATTAATCATTTCATTTAAAAGTTTTCATAATTTAATACTATTTATACTTGAGAGATGAAAGTCTAAATTATCTGGTTCGCAAATGCCAAGACGATTAGTCGAATAAATCATGACTATGATTAAAAAATATTCATAATGCATTATCAGTTATTTAATGCAAATAATCCCATCGCCCTGAATCAACTATGTAGAAATTTCTTACAATATTTCCTCTGTTAAATATACATACAAATTAATAATATCAAGAGGTATATGATCCCAGCATTGAGCGACAGTCAGATTTTGAACTGGATCCATACCTGGCCTTAAACCCTGAATTGAAGCATGAGTTAGTGATTTTCAATGTATTGAATCAAATTCCAGTTACAATGCAGGTTATAAACCCAGAAACTAGTCAAAATATGGCTATTCAAAAATACACATGAAAGTATCCTGTATCCGGCCGGATTTTTTTCAAATATCTGGCAAATCCGGTCGGATAGTGAAAAGCACTATCCAGTGCACCCCTAAATGGTTAGTACCTTTCAAGTCATCAACAACCAGATGCAACTGCTCCACATGGCTTTTCACTTGGATGACCTTCACATAAAGTCTGACAAAGAACTAGCAGGCATGCTTTTGGATTGTTATTTTGCTCATAATAAGGATAATTTTCAAAGGTAAACTACGAATTCAATAGTCTTTGTATTTATTGCATTTATTTGTTCGATAATTTACCCAGATTTTTACATGGACATGCTTTTCGGGTAATTATAGAATACCCGTCCACTTTTGAAATGTTTCTAAATATAATCTGGAAGGTTTATATTGTGTGTAGTTGTTGATTGTTATTAAACTAAATGGGGTTTTAAAATAGAACGAAGCGATTGTATATGATGAACTTTCCATAATTTGACCCTTTAATTACTAACTGCCAACAGATACAAATAGCAAAAGTGGACGGGTATTCTGCAATTTCGCGTGCGTTTCTTCCATTCGCTCCGAGACACTCCCAGACAAAAGTGTTTATGAAACGAAAATTGAGGTGACTTTTTATTCATTTATTTGAGAGAAGTCCTCAAACTATAAAGAATGGCGTTGGTAGTTCTTTAATATCTTATCTCGTTCTCGAGTTATTCAAGGTTGTGTAATATGACCTATGACGTCACCCACCATTATGATATCTTCAAAAATATTGAGCAAACTTGTTTGAAACTTTACACAAGTATACAGGTCACTAAATTGAATATCCCTACGTCAACGTTATCATTACCATTACCATAGCAATATATATTAGTTCCCAGACCTTTCATCCTGCAGCAAAAAAGTTTATTTTCCACCATGCCCTACAATGATTTTGACTCGAAGTTGCTCCGTTTTGTTGGTAATACTATTGAAAATATACCTCCCTGATCAAACAGTTAAATATTGGTTTAGAAAAGGCAGAATATAAACAAGTTTATGAGAGGAATAAAGGAGTCAAGGAACTAATCTGTTCCATGGCAACGATAAAGTTTATGTGAGTTATTAAATTTAGTGACCTGTATACTTGTGCAAAGTTTCAAGGAATTTTGTTCAATAGTTTTGAAGATATGCTTCGTCATAATGGTGGGTACAACTAGTGATGTCATAGGTCATATTACACAATCTTGAATAACTCGCGAACGAGTCAACGAGATAAGGTATGATAGAACTACAAACACCATTATTTATCGTTTGAGGAAGCTCTTTCAAATAAATCAATAAAAAAGTCATCTCAATTTTCGTTTCAAACATTTTAAACGTAAAACTTCAGCCATTAAATATGAGAAATTGACAAAGCGTGAAAACTTTAGAGTAAGACTTGGTGTAGCATTAACTAAACGTGATGTAAACAAATATGAGCGCATGCGCAAAACGAACTGCAGTTGCCCTTTAACTTAGTAAAATTTGACAATAACTTAGTATAGTTTCAAAAACTCTTGGGAAATGAAGGTAAATATATTCATGTAGTGTAGTAACTATATCTATAGACCATACACAGATTATTGTAATTGCACAGATTCATTGCATGTTTACAACTCTTTTTATTACAACTTGTGTATATGCCATGGAGACCAAATTCCTGTATATTTCTGAAATGGCTTATAAAAAGTAGTTACAAAACAAAGTTGTGGAACTTCGATTAGTTCCATTGATTTGTTTTAAACAGTGTCAGGGTAATGCATCGCGCGCTTGTTTTTTCCCGCCGGCCATTTTCTGGGATGCCTAATTCAAATCGTGATCCAAATCCGTAGAATCTTTCTTATAAATTATTCATTTTCAACATTCCTGGGAAGTAAATATACCAAATTGACCAACTACTGTGATATTTGTCACATAATTGATTTGGTATTTCTTCAGTACATGGAAATGTGAAAAGTGTTGAAAGTATTATTTTGTGTGGTGATGGTAGGAATGATTCGCCAGGCTGTGGTGCAAAATACTGTGTTTATGTTTTGATGGAGCAGTTTTTGGAATTGATCATAGATTATCGAGGTTGAAGTTGTCGATTATGTATATGATTTCTGAATTTCATTGGTGTATATGGTTTCTGAAATTGTGACAGATGCATCAACAGCTGTTATGGCATTTGTGCAAAGGATGAAAGGTAATTTAGAAAGAGAATTGAAATTTACTTAGTGAACTTGTGCAATTGTCTATTTGTGCGTTTTAGCCATTTCCTGTCTAAGTTATGCAATAACAATTAATAAAGTAAAAACCACAAAAAGAAAATCCCTCCTGCACGGTTTGTAAATCTCACACACAATACATTTTAAAATTTTGTTGGGTTTTTATTATATACCCACATGAGTTCTCACATTTGTTTCATGCATTGGAGATATTGCACAAGTCTGTCGAATTGACAAATAAGCTTGCAGAGGTATAGTTACTTGAAATATTGATTTGGTATTATTAAAATACGGTATTTTTAATTAAGTTAAAATTCAACTGAATACGTGATTCCTAGTTTGGAATGTGTACAGTGCATTCTTTTAATAATTGATTTTAGGCTGCAAAGTTAAAAGAGTGTTAGGTCATCAGTGAGTGGTCAGAACCAATATATATTGCAGAAATTTGCAAAGGTGATGCTGAGAAACTCAAGGTAGTTCAGTTGGATATGTTTGTGATGTTTACAATACAATTATATTCTGAAGTGCAAACCATATGTCTAGTAATGGCATTCATTTCCATATCACCATAGGATAGTTGGTGAATGCGATCATGGTCCATTAGTTGCAACAGAGAATGGAAAGACCATACTGGAAAAAACTCAAAGGCATTAGATTGTAATGTGGTGCTTTATCCACGTTTTCTAACCGGCTTACATCTATATGTAACCTTCAGGTACAGTAGATTTTTCTCCATGGTTTGCCTTGTAATATATTGTGGCATCTCCTTCGTGTAGGGGACACACAATGGACACAGACTACGTCATAGACACATCAAGGTTATTTTCTCGGGATTCAGAAGCTTTACAAGAACAAAAACCCTAACCATAACCCAGAGGAGGTTTAAAGCCCTTCCCACAATTCACCGGAAGCGCGAAATCGAAATGAAACCAAGATGGCGTCGTTTTTTGCCGACCGCAATCGCTTGGTACAAATGCTTTCAAAAAGACATGCTCCGTACGAATTGATAATTAAATTTATTACATTATCAGTGCATAATTTATCATATTCGAGAATAGCATGCTAATGAAGTTATTTCTGGTAACCCATTGGACGAAATCGACGGAATTTGGAGGCATGCATAAATTACCTCGTCAAGCGATTGCAAAATTGTTCATCCATGACCGTAGTATTCGGCAGCTTCCTTGTGAGTAATCAGTTATTTTAGTTTTTGTTCGTATAAATTGGTATTTCTCCTTTGTAAAAGTATAAAAGTCTCCTAAAGTCTCCACATATTTATTGTGAAAATCGCTGCAGGAATTGGGCCATTTTTAACAGGAATATATACAGGTTGCGGCTTTCGGCAACAAACATGGCCAGCAAGAGACCGCATGTATCGACTGGTGAAACTCCGCACAAGGAGAAACAAACCCGTGCAATCCGTTCGAACAAACCAGAAAGTTCCCGTCGAATATTATTTGAAGACGATTCTTCTCATAACAAGGTAAAAGACAGCTTTCTATATGTTATTATTGCGGGAATTTGGTTATACATATAACATATTTAGTACTTGACATCTGTGAGTCTGACTCAGATAAATAATTTAATAATACTGCTTTAGACAGTGAACCCCAAGCAAAGAGCAAGACCCTCTCCTTGGACAAACGAAGAAGATGCTGCATTGGTTAAGTTTATTGCCTTGCACAAAGACCTGCAAGAATCTGAAAGCGTGTGGCCATCAATGAGATTGGGACATCCATACTGGAAAGAAGCTGCGACGTTCATGAGCGAAGCATGTGGATTATCGACCATGAGAACAGGTATAAATCTAAAATCTCTCACAAATACAGTTTATTAATGTAATGTTTTACGTGTCTATCGAATAATTCTGGTGAACAGTTTTTCTGAGGTCGGTTCGATTCCACCTTTATTCATGACATATATACTATTTTATACTGTAACAATAAATTATTGGTCCTTTGTCACGTCTTGACTCATTGAATGAATTTGATTACTTCTTGTACAGAGACTTCTATTCGATCTAGAGTTGTCAATGTATTACGAAAGAAAGGTTCTCTAGATGAAGCAGAACAAGAATATGGCATTGACTATCAACATGGATGTGATTTCAGAACCAACAGTCAGATTTCAGCTCCTCAAAACGTTCTCCAAGATGACAACATTGAAGATAACATAGGAAATGCATGCTC
Organism: Chrysogorgia sp. JL179-B06; assembly: GCA_035772405.1. Taxonomy (NCBI): domain Eukaryota; kingdom Metazoa; phylum Cnidaria; class Anthozoa; order Scleralcyonacea; family Chrysogorgiidae; genus Chrysogorgia; species Chrysogorgia sp. JL179-B06. Next base: position 46,991 of record JAYKKM010000272.1, on the reverse strand, counting down.
TAAGTTACTGGAAAGAAGTGGAGGGAAGGCATTGGTTATTTTGCTTGAAAGTATCATATGTGCATTGGTGGGAACAAATGATATTGTTGAGATGATGGATAACATGTTTTTAAATGTTGCTAAAAGGAAAGAGATTAGATCCAACCCATCTACTTTTATATCCCTGAGTGTTTTGGCAATGGCAAATCTCCAAAACCAGAAAAAAAGTAATCTCCTCTTCAAGTTTGCTGAGTGTGTAGGAAAACTACGACCTGATGGTTCAGACACACTCATGCCAATGAATCGAATGCCGTTTGGTCTGATTGAGTATCAATTGGAGTTCTTCACATGTACAAACACACAACAGGTATAGAAATTAAGTGCATCACACAGTACCTGGGTTCACATTTTTGTTCTTTCCTTTTAACAGCCAATTTAGTGCCAGTGTTTTTTAACAAACAGATAACCATGCCAAGAGATTTTGATTTATGGCATTCTATTATGGTGTCAGAATTAGGCCATCGTTTCAACCGACTGTTCAGAGGACCAATGTGGAGTGGAATTTCAGGTGGTGGTATAAAAGATCCCCTGTGTGTGAGTTATAATAATTATTTTTATATTTTAGGTTTATTTTAATTGCACAGCTCTGGTGCCTTGACCACTTTAACTAAATTATACTAAAAAATGTACTGTACAGTTGGTATACTAACTGTAATAGGTATTGATTGTTGTGTCTGCTTTGATTCTGTAGGCTCGTGTAAATGTAGCTTGTGTAAGTAGTGCAAAAGTATGTGAGACAATTAGAAGTTCAGAATACAGTGAAAAGCCAGACATACAGGTGCAGTAGATGTTTAATCATTGGTTTTGGGGTGCCGAACAGTGTCTTACTCTTCCTGTATTATTTTGTCCTACATTTTTTGTGTTTTAGGTCGAGGCAATCAGAAAAATTGGCACTTTCACAAAGTGATGGTCGCTTTTGGATAAAAGCAGATGCTACTGATGTGAAAGCAGCATTACTTGAGTCTGCAAGGGGTGAGTGGAATGGAGATGTTGATCTAGGAGATGGTAAACTTTCCAAGCTTGAGGAAGGGTATTTAACCCGCAAGGGCGAGATAAATGATTGCCTCAAAGTACCTTCGTCTCCTAGTGATGCATCTTCACTTCTCAAGGAAATTCAATTGAAGTTGATAGAGGATAAGGGATTTTTGGAAGCTGGGTTGTCAACTTCACTTGAAGAGTACAAAAAAAAGTATGACATTGCAGGGTCATCTGAAGAGCGACTGAAAGAGCTGAACTGGGAAGTGGTGGAATTCAGTAAACTTCTTGAACAAAGTCAACATCTAAATAACATTATTCAGAAACTCCTACCATTTCTATGTCCGGATACTCTATCTTTCAAATCATTTATATTCCAATTTAAGAATGTGCACACTGACTTTTTAACCTATCTTCGAGACTTGTTTAAGAAGAAGCGACAACCTGCTGCAACACATGTCCTCGTCACAATGGTTTCAGATGAAAGAAGAAATAGGAAACCATATGCGGTTCCTCTGCAATATGTGCCATATACTTCACTCACTGATAAATATTTGCGGACATTGGTGAACAGAGTGAAAAGTGCTATGACAGAACAGAATCTTACAGTTGTAGGTACAGTGAGTGTAGTAATAAGCTCCATTATATTACAAATTTTATCTAGTCCTAGGTATCATTTAAACCTTTCATTTTTATATATATAATATAGATTATTATTATTATTATTATTATTACTATTATTATATATAGCCAGTTCCAAAAGATCTCCAGACATGCCATATGTAACTTGAAAATAACATTGTACACTTGTATTACTATAAACTGTAATTTGTTTCAAATTTATTAGGGACAGTGACTGATGGTGAATTTAGCTCACTTCGAACACAAGGAGAAACAAGACCTCTTCATATTTGGCAACTTGTTCATGATGCCCGAAAAGCTGTAAAGCGAATGTCACAGAATTCTCTTTTGAAATT
>JAYKKM010000272.1:0-40000 GCA_035772405.1 Chrysogorgia sp. JL179-B06 | reverse complement strand
TCCACATAATACTTTGGGTTAGTTCTTCGGGCATGTTTGGGATTAAAAGTTTGTGACATAGTTTTAGGTTACTATTATCAGAAAAAAAACATTAAATTAGGTGGAGCACTTCTGCTGGAAACCAAGTTATTGATATCTGCGATTACATCATCATTTTGCCCCCCCCTTCTCCAGGTATGACGACACCACTGACTGCTGAATAAAATTGTCTAGTGTTAGTCAGAATAAAATAATAATGGCTAATAGTCTTAATTTTTGAATTCTTTATTTATAGGTAAAGATATTTCCAACAATATATCTGTACTGGCAGAAATATCAAAACCAAATGCTTCAAAGCTGAAGGCACATGGTGGCGTTGTTGTTGCAGGAGATGGTCGGCATGATAGTATGGGGCACAGTGCCAAATTTTGTGCCTATACCATTTTTCTGCTGCACCATCCCCATGATTATACACTTTGATATGGTACAGGTAAAGTAATAACTACAATTTGTAATTATTTATATAGGTATGGTAGTAAACTTGGGTGGAGAACAGTTATATGGGGATACACTTCATGGTAACAATACATATAGTCTCCCACCGTATTTTACGGTTATTGTTAGGGTTATGGTTAGGATTAGAGTTACGGTTAGGGTTAGGATTTGGGTTACGGTTGGGGTTAGGGGTATAAAAAAACAGGTGGAAATCCGGTCTAGTGTTACCATGAAGTATATACCGTTATATGGGAGAACAATGATGTTGGGAGCTATTCTGAGTAACAAACCATACCAGCAACTAGAAAAGTCTGCGATTCAAACCCATGGCATTTGGTTTACTAGTCTTATACTGAGTTACTGTACAGTAACAGGTCACGTTCAGAGAAGGTGGTGGAATAATAAACACAAGTACCATCATTCCAAGACCTACTCCAAACATGACCTGTAACTATAAGTGTTGTGGTACATGAGACCAGTCTCAAATAACCATAACACTTATATCCACTTCAAGTGTCTATATTTTGTAGAGAAACCAGGCCGGAAGTAGTACTGCAATGGAATTTCTAGTCTTCAAGCAGTGCATGGAGTATTTAATTGGATGTGACCTTATCATCACTACTTTCATATCAGGACCGACACATTACTATTGCCAGCCACATGAACAAGGTCTTGAAGCACATTGTTCATTACTTCGACATCTGGCATCTAAAGAAAAGTAAGAATGATTTTCACCTGTCTTGTAACCTAGCACAAGAGATTCACAGCAGATGTCAACATGTATATTACATTTCTACACAGATTATCTTGTACAATGCACAACATGGTTACTATTATTTTGATTCATTATTGAACTGAATCTGTGAAACTTGTTTATACTATTTCTTGAACAGAAATTCGTAAAGTTCTTTCCAAAATGGCAAAAGAAAAAGGGTACGAGACAATTGCAGAGTGGATCAAACCATGTGAAAATCACCTCCATTGGAGTGCCACATCCACATATGATGGAAATGGGATTGTCATTTGGGCCAAGTTTAAGACATTTTTCAGTCACATTGTAAATAAACACACAGACTTAGAAGACCCTGTGTTCAACAAATGTGTTCACAGGGATATTGGACCTAAAAAATGGTTGCAAAGTGGTATGTAAAAAGATTCATACAATGTAACTAGTAAGGCTTGCTGAATAGAGTAAACATGCACAGAATGATGACATTGCATATCCATGTACTCATTATATCCTTAGGGTCTGTGGTTCATCAACGACTATGTGATGCACTCACAAAAAAATCGTTGATGAAAGGAATCATGAAAGCTTCGCCCCTAGCCCAAACAAGTTGCCTGGAGGGCTTTCACTCCGGTGTTAAATCATTTCGCACCGAAGATGTTAGCATATTCATATGCTGGAATGTACTGCAGGTACAATGAAAGATTACTTTGCCCTCACTAACATATATTGCAGTATAATAATTATTTTGTAAAAATTTTCAGGCATATCTTAGCTGTTGTGCATTTCAATTCTAACCTAAGTAGAGATATAAAGTTCAAGAATAACAATACTGTGGAAAGAATCAAAGTGTCGTATCCAAAATTTAAGAATGGCGAGGCAACTGTCAGAAATGTTAGGATAAAACCAAACTTTGGTAAGTTGCATAATTATTTGTTACAAATTTATAAGGAAATGAAATGATGCAAATGCAATAATTTTTTTCCATTAAATCATTAGAGTATGTAGAAGAAATTTTTCAAACATTTTTGAAAGCCAGCAAAGATGAGCTTAAGGATGCTGCCAAGAAGATCAAAGAGATCACCCCTGCCGCAATGAACACAATGCTAGATAAACAGTCAAGAGAAGACGCACTGCGAAAGAGAACAGAAAGGAGAAAGATGGTCACCAAAGATATCCCTCCAACCACACCAGGTACTGGTATTGTAATTTTACTTGGGTAAACATTTTTTCAGTGACCAACTGTATGCTTTAGACTCCCACCACTGAGTCGAAGTTTGACAGAAGTGAAAACAAGTAATTTACATAGAAAATTTGATCACATGTTGGAAGAGTATGTCAACTCTGCTGGAAGTCAATAGTCATGTGTTTCCTCTCACTATAAAACTTAATTGGGTACACAAGGCATTGACTCAGGGAGATTTGAACAACCACTTTCCATGTACTCAACAAATCATATTCATAGCAGAAAAAATCCTGGTGGTGTTGAAAGCCTGAAAGTAATTATTATTTTGTCGTTTTATTAGTGTCTCAAGTAACAGAAGAAGCAAGACAGGGAAGAAAGGAAAGACAGGCACCTAAATGTACCTCTTGCAAGCAGCCAATGAAGGGTCACAAAAATGTTACCAATTGCCCCAAGAATAAAAAAAACAACATAACTCCTTTCACTAAAGCGTGAAAATTTTACCAGTACTGCAGTTACATTAATGCTGTAATTGCTCTTGTAGTTCTGTAATGCAGTTGACATTAATAAGATTAATAAATTATTGATTTTAAGGCAAAAACCAATCAAAAGGCAAACAGCAAGTTCAACAAACTTTAAAGGTCTTCACACACGGGGCGACAAATCGTGGGGGCATGTTACGGGGACATATCAGAGAAGGAAAATAAAATAACGTTCTTTGATTGCATTATTTTCAAAATGTTGTCTCCGCAACAACACTTGACATGGTGCATACTACGGGATTTGTCCCTGCAATATGTCCCCGCAATTTGTCGCCTGGTGTGTTCCAACCTTAATGAACTTGTGAATGTGAGGAAATAGATAGCCAAACCTTTTGAAAGACACTTATATTGCTTGGACTGTAAAATAAAATGGTGTGAACATTGTGTCTAGTTTTCTTCATCAAGATCAAATCCTGTGTAAGTCTCTTCCTTATCGACTGGAAATTGCTTTCGAATTGCTGTATAAGCACATGACGGCAAGGGAATTCTCTTGCTTCCTAGTACACCATATACCAGCCTTGAAAATTCACGGTAGGATACACTTCGTAAGAAACTATACAAAAAGAGTGTAAAAGTATTCAATAAACTATATCAACATTTTATCACATACCAAGTACCAAATGTTGTGCAAATCAGATTGGTTAGATTTAATAGATCAAATCTTAGAACCAATCTGACTTGGGCAACCCAAAGTACTTGGTATGTGATAATGAAATTGCAATTTACTGCACTATACAAGAAAGTCTTCATGGTGAAATCATCCTACCCAAAGTCAATGTTACCATGCTATTATAAGTCTTGGGTTTTTAGGCACCACATGAAAGTGAATGAATCCAGTGCTATTTCGAGGACGGCACTCATTATATTTGTCAACAAATTAAATTCTTCCGATACTCATAATTTTGTCAGAACAATAGTTAAAATATTGTTAGTATATGTCACAACCATTTGACATAAGTTATACTAATCATGAAATATAACTATTGTTCTGCAAATATATTGTCAGACAAGGAAATACAAGTTTTAATGAAGCAGCATGACTGTAAAATGTCCTGAAACAATTGTTTGCTGAGATCTCATGATCACTGCCATATTATATATGTCCACAATTCATTCTTTCAAAAATTATAAATATTGCCGATGCTTGTATAAATCAAGCTATGGACAGTGACTTAATTATTAAAACGCTTACCTCTCTTCAGTTCCAATTTGCTTATATCTGTGTTTGCTTTTGGTCTTGTACTTCCACGAAGCCAACCTCAGACTCCATTTCTGCAAGCAAACGGGATTAAATCCAGGGTGTTCCGTTATGCAAGTTAATTTAAACATCTGGAGGGAAGATCTTGTAAGACCAGATCGCTTTCCATTGATTCGGAGCAGCCTTCAAGCTCACTGCAGCAATAACATTCGGAGACATTTTGTAGTGATCCAATGCCACAATTTCCACACTTACACCTAAAGTGTTTAAATGTTTTGTTAAAAACTTTAAAATATAAATGGCTAACGAGGTTTAAAAGCTCTTGGAGAACAAAACCTTACCATTCATTTAGTTCCACTACTCCGTCTAAACGGTCTTTTAGCATTTTTTCTTGCTCATCGAGCTCCCGAATCTCTTCTTCGTATCTAGCAGTCCATTCTGCATCAGCTACGGGATCATCTACACATGCAGCAGCAGCTTCGTCGCTCGAACTCGAAGGTATTGGCGATTCGTCGTCGACCGCCAGAGAAATGTCGTCCTCAGTCTGAGGCTCAGAATCTGGTTCGGCTTCTTCCTCGTATTCCGAGTAATAATTTGATTCTGCGGAATCGTCTGAGTCTATAGTAGACTCAGAATACGACGAATCTGAAGACATACTTCAACTTCCAGAGAGGGTTTGCTGAATATGAAGCCGTAAATCAAGTTAAATTTCAGAAAGAAAGCTTTCGGTTAACAGAAACTAAGTGGAAATCAACTAGCGCTGCTGAAAGGTGTTCTGGAATCTACGTCATAGCCCGCTCTCCCCAGATCTCCTATTTACGCGGTAGTTGACCAAATGAGCATAACGTTCAACAGGGCACAGAAAATCAACGATTCAACCAAATCGAAAATGTTTTGCTGCAAAATACTCCAAAAAACACGGTAATTCACTTTTTTAATAAAAAAAAAAATGGGGTTAGGTGCACTTTAAAAGCATTGGCTGAACCACTGTTTTAGAACGACCTTCTTGAACGCCTTGAAGACATAGAGCATGCCAGAATCACTTCCAGGGTAGGCCCGAGGAGATCGAGTGACTGAGTGCAAGATGTCCTGGCTCAAGACCAATTTATTGATGCATTATCAGACGACGAAATGCGCCTCCGTTTCAGGCAGGAGCGACCACAAACACTGCAAAAAGCTCTTGAAATCGCCCTGGAGTTGGAATCGTTTGATATTGCCAGTCGACAACGGTACCAGTTAGCTCAAAATGTGAGAATGGTGGAAGAGAAGCAAAGTAAGCAAGCAGGGCATGTTGGTAAGTCCAAAGGCGACGATGTGAAGGTGGTCCAAGTGTTAGAAATGGGTCTTAAGAAGACCTTGCGCATTCCAACACTTCACAAATATAAGAAAAAGGTTTTATTCACAAATCAGTGTTCGCTCGCTCGCGGTTCACTAAGGAAATCGGTCTCTATATTCGCGTATCTTATTACATTCTTTCTACTTACGGCTTGAGTATATCTGTCATCACGTTCTAAATTACTACAATATGTTCGTTACATTCACGCTATTATCTATTTATGCTATCTAATGCTTTGGCTGACACAATTCCCAACATACTCCCCTATTAGGCTCCATATAGGAGACGAATACACTATTAATTGTGCCTACCCTAATCTAAACCAAACGATGAAAGTAATGAATTATTAATACTGAGTCAATTTAAATTGGTCTCTCATAGTTTATATATGATGATAAGTTCGTAATGTTCTATCCATCTACTTCGTCTTCTTCGTCGACTGCGATTGCAGTTATGCGATTACTAGCTTCAGTAGCTGCAGCACGTCTTGCTCGCGGCGTGAACTCGGCGGCTTCGGCGTTCAGGTCTGCGTTCGGCTCTTTCTCCTTCAAGTCGCAGCTCAGCTCAAGAGGATACAGGTGTTGTATTGCTCTCTCCAAACGGTTGTTGCTAGTTCGCACTTTCACCACCCGCACCACGCCATCTCTACCCGGGACCATCTCTTCAACTACACCAACTTTCCACGTTCCACGATTCTTCGCGTCTGATTTGATCATAACAACTTCTCCCACTTGAAGCTCGGATGATTTGTCGGAATGCTTCAAGCGGTGGCGTTCTCGTAGTCCTCGGAGGTATTCTGTTGTCCAACGCTTCCACACGGTTTCTTTGCATCGTCGTAGATGTTTTGCTCGCTTTCTCAACTCTCGGTCTTCGTAGCGGTGTGGCTCGAGCTCATGTAGTGCGTTGGATTGGTCGAACAGGAAGGTGTTGGGCGTTAGGACAGTTTGTTGTATGTCATCTTCCACGTAGCTGAGCGGTCTGTTGTTTAAGGCGATTTCAACGTCGAGTATCACCTCTGCTAGCTCCTTCCACGACAGGAACCCGTTGCCGATGGTTTTGAACAAGGCTTGCTTGACCAGCAACACTGTACTGCTCTCGACTATCAACGTCATCCATGACCACGCCTCGTAAGTGGGAAAATCGTTTAATCAGGTCGCCATACTTCGGATTGTTCACCGTCAGTAGCTCTTTCGGTCGACTTTCGTCACTTCTGCTTCGAACCGGAAGTCTCCTTTCACACTTGATATTGGCAAATTATAGATCTCCACTCGTTTCGTCACGGCTCCGATCATCATCTCGATACGTCTCACTTCTGCGCGCTCTTGTTTCAATCGTAGCTTGTCTGGAACGCCGCTGACGCGTATGAACTGCCGGCTCCGGTGTCCAGCAGCGCTCGACACTTGACACCGTTCACTTCAATGACGACCAGCGGGTGACAAAACTGCGCTCACGTCATGCCTGGCGCCTTTAAACGGATCTTTTAGCACTTTGTCGCAGATTGAAGTATGATGCTTTCGCTTACATACTTGGCATACCGATCTACTTTTACAGTCCGCCGCTCGATGTTTACTCCCCGTGCAATTGAAGCATAACGTTTCTCGCTTAGTTTGCCTCTGCGGTCTGCAACCGAGGCGATAATGTCACAGTTTATCGATTTATGTCCTTCGCTTTCACAATATACGCATACCTTTGGATGTTGCTGATCTTGATCTTTCGCGTAAAAACTTCGATTGCGTCCAGGAGTATTCCGGGGGCTCTTGTCGTCTGCTGTCTCCTTCTCTTCGACCGGATGAATGTCTTTCCACTTCTTCAAGGACTCCAGCAGTTGCAAAAAATCCCAATCTTGCCAATTCACTTCACCTCGTAAGAACAGTTCGAACGTTTCCTTTCACATCTTGTAACTTCCCGAGCGTCTCCAATGATTGGACATTGTACATTAGCGTTTTGTAAAATTGGTTGATCTTCGCTGGGTTTGACCCCGTTATGATAGGAAGTGCCATCACATTTCGCACGTACGCATGGACTATCTCGCTTGTTTTCCCGTATTCGTCGGCGAGAATCTTCTTCGCGCGTTCGTACCCGGTCTCAGTGAATGGTAGACCGTCGATTTCTACTCTCACGTGAGGCTCGAGGAATTCTTGTAGATGCGCGAACTTGGTAATTGTCGGCATGTTCGCCTCGTCGATCTCCGTTTTAAATTTGTTCCAGAAGGGAAGCCACTGTTCAACCGTCCCATTAAATTTAGTTATTTCAAGCTTTGGCAATCTCACTTGCGGTTTTGACGCTGCGTTTCCTGGCGATGTCTGCGTTGTTAATTCCCTTTGAAGCTCTAGTTTCGTGCGTTCAAATTTTAACTGTTCCTCTCTCTCCATGGCTCTTAGTTCACTGTCTCGTTCTCGCTTCCTTCGTTGCTCGTCTTCCTCGATTTCGCTGATAGTTTTGGATAATCGCTCAATTTCGCAATCGGCTTCTTCGATTTGTTCTTCGATTTTCACGGCCCATTCTGCCACATCATCCGCGCTTTCTTCGTTTATCAGTTTCGCTTGTTCAACCTCACGTTTCAGATAGTCCGTTTCTTTTACGATGTTCGTAAGCGCGTCCTTGTGGCGCAAAATTGCTCGCACGTTTCGTTTCTCCAAGATAGTTGTTGTTTTGCTTTGCGTTAGTTTGAACAGCTCAAGTTTCTTGCTCAGCAGTTTGATTTTATCATCCATTTCACAGTTATTTTCGCTTATCGCATCCCGTCGGAGGTGCTATGTTAGAAATGGGTCTTAAGAAGACCTTGCGCATTCACTTCACAAATATAAGAAAAAGGTTTTATTCACAAATCACAGTGTTCGCTCGCTCGCGGTTCACTAAGGAAATCGGTCTCTATATTCGCGTATCTTATTACATTCTTTCTACTTACGGCTTGAGTATATCTGTCATCACGTTCTAAATTACTACAATATGTTGGTTACATTCACGCTATTATCTATTTATGCTATCTAATGCTTTGGCTGACACAATTCCCAACACAAGTTGAAAAACTGATTGAGCATATGGAAGAATCGATGCGGAAATGGATGAATGAGATTGTAGAGATGATCGGGAAAAAGAGATCAAAGAGGAGAAGTCTGCCAAGGAAAGGGAATGAATGTTGGAGCAGGAGTGGTCAGGCGCGGATCTAGACGGAGGCGAGCGTGGCTCAAGCCACGGTCAGAATTCGACGGGGAAAATAAATTATAACTTTATTCTGGTTATGTTTTGCATTGTGAAAGTATCTGTAAGTTGCCCGCTTCATCCATAAAATATTAAAAACGCAATAAGACTCTGTTTATTCGAATTAATTTCACAAAAAACCTCAGCTACTTTCTCCGATCCCCGATATTTTACCGAACTCGTACCCAGACCTCTATTAATGCGCGCGGTGTTTCGCGGCAGCGCAGCCACAAAATTTGGCCATTTCAGCCACAGGTAAATGGAATTGACCAATCGATGGCCAGTATTTTTTTGCGGGAGCCACAGAAAGCAACTCTGAAAGTGGCTCAATTTTTGAAAATTCAAACTGACCAATCAATGGGCGAAAATGGGGGACTTCGTAGAGCCCAAACTTCCTATTTTCACTAATGACTGCGACCAGAGATTTCATTCGTGTGAGTGCAATGGCTGCTGTAAAGACAATGAGTGATGGTGTTCTTCAACAGTTAGCCCAATTCCTTGGTGATCCGCAACAAGTGAATAATTTGCTCTTATTAAAACAACATTGCTATACCCAGATTTCAGCCGAAGCAAAAAGAATGGCCGCTTTACTTCCCGGACCACGGCTGTCCGTGTGCGACTTTTCGGCGAGACAGTTCCCTCATTGTCATAAAATACGGTCTTAAATCGTATTCCAGTGAGGTAAGTTCTAGTCCTTTTATAAATCATGATCAATTTACATGGAAATGACTGAGCTAATTGTCTAGTTGATATGAAATATGCATGAACCGGGGATGATATGGTCACTGCGTTTAAGTATGAATTTACATAATGTCCTTCGAAGATGGCGACTTTTGGCGTCCACGAACTCCAGACTGGCAGACTGAGCAGACTCCATACTTTGTCTTTGGTCACAGAGGCTTTGGTTACGGCATAAACTTTAAAACAAATTTCTCATTTGAAGTCATTTGTGAAATATAATGAATTAGTGAATAGTATTACAGTATGTGTTTGATAGTTCCAAGCAGTTTAAGTGCTCTCAGTCTTAACATGTATATTTAGGTACAATAATATTTAGAGTATCCTTTCCAGTCTAAAACATTTTATGGTTTATACTAAACACATGTATATATATGGTTTATTTACATGCTGTAGATATATTTTTTGCCAAGTATGTGCCACAACATACTGTAGGGATGTTTACATGATACTGAGACAATTTTCATGTGGGTATGAATGTTGTGTTTACATATTACATACTAGAAATACGTATACGCAACAACCCCTCGCCCGCTTACCGTTTGAAACGTTTAAGTTTTATTTTCGTTCTTTTACTTGAATAGCAGCCGTCGAAATGACGTCAATATCCATGTTTGTCCGCTTTTACCCCTAATTCGTGCGGCCATAACAAAAGAAAATAGCTCGTTTGCACGGCTGGTATAAAACGCAGGTTGCAGGTTAAGAATATATAGTCGTTTTCTGGACGATCTTTTTAGTTAGGGTAAAGATTGGGGTTAGTATTAGGGTTAGTATTAGGGTTAAATAACCACAATCCTAACCCTAACTAAATGCAACATGGTCTCTCCCTTAATTAACCTGTTATCCCTAAGTCGCAAATTGCTGTGAATTAAGGATAATGGTTAATCTGGATCATAAGAATCACGCATGCGTTTAACAGTCAATTACTAAGTCTCTCTTATTAGTCTACAGACACCAAGTATGGGAGACCAAGGGTGCAGGGTAGGTATGGTTGTGTCGTAAAACTTGCTAGACAGGGGTTAGGCTTAGAAAACTCGCTAGGCTAGGGTTAGAAAACTCGCAAAGGCGGGGGTTTAGGGTTAGGGTTGGGATTGATGTTGTGATGGGGTTGGGTTCTAATCCTACAATACCATTAGATTAACCATTATCCTTAATTCAGAGCGATTTGTAACTTAAGGATAATGGTTAATTTAAGGAAGAGACCGTGCTGAACTAAAAAAAAAGATTGTCTAGAAAACAACTTGTATTCCAACCTGCAAATTCCCAACATGCAAGTTCCCAACCTACAAATTCCCAACCTGCAAATTCCCAACCTGCAACCTGCATTTTGTCCAGCCGCTCATTTGCAATCATTTGTGAGTTAAATTTGGTTTGTTTGTCTGAATTTTTGAGCTATTAATAGCAGCCAGATGCTACACCATTAGGTGTATAATAGCCCATTCATTTGCCAAACTTGGACAATTTGTCAATATCTCTGAGAGCTTTCTTTTTCTGAATTTAATTGTTTCATAGAACATCAAACTAAATAACTATATAGCCCAAACTTTTTAATTTTTGGGTGCAGTAACAGAATAGTGGGGAAGTCTACTGCTGTTTCTACCCTCAATCACTAAGAAAAAAATTGCTTGTTTCACACTATTGATAATTCCACATGAAATAATCAACTCAGTAGTTAGTATAAACAGACACCAAAGGCTGTTGAAGGAAGAAAGTGCATATTTATCTATTCAAATTGGGTTTAACATGTATTAGGGATTCTACTCTGATTGTTGGTGTGGATGATTATATAAAGTAAGTTGATTATTTTACCCACATTAGACTGCTGCGATGTGGAGCTGGCAGGGATGTGGAATGTGGATAACTTATATAATATTGATGTTCTTGGTAGGTCTCAATGCAGGCAGGAAAACTGATCTTTTCTAAGTGGGGACTTGCAACCGATCAGTTAATGTACAGGATTTATACAACGTTTGAGTTAAAATTAGTTTTTGTAACATTGTACAGTACATATAAATATGTGTTTATATTTGTCTGTAATTTGTTAGGAAACAAGATGCCCATTGATACCAATCTTAGCATTGAAGGGGCTACATAAATATTATTGTATTATTATTAATAATAATAATAATATATAATAATAAATGCCTAGTGCAGATACCATATTTTGATGGAAATTAATACAAAAGTCATGTATCTGCAACAAGACATGGCATTGTGTACTATAGTATCTAAATTACATCACCATGTGCATATATAATCAATGTTCAAGATGACATTCCTAGCTCGCTTGTTGACATTGATCTAATTTCTGCTGACAATGAATGTCAACATACCCAATGTCAATATAATCCTATATAAGCTGTATTTTACATTGCAAGCCTAGGACCAGCATTGTCCAAGCCTATTCACAGACACAATTATAAGTTATGTATATGGCCACTAGGCCAGCTACTGTAACCTAACATGTTCCATAATGGATGCATGGATTAAACACAGATTGTTTATGGAATATACACTGTAGACCAGTATACAATACATGGACGATCGTCAGCCTCAAAAATTATAAAAATTATAACCTTTTGATTGCCGGTGACTCTAACCATTGAGCCATCAAGACTCCGATGGAGAGAGAATCAATACAATGATGTACTGGTTCAATTGGTATATGTACTGCCTATACGGCAGTCACTATATTATATCAGTAATGCTTGGATGTGTTAATATATACACTACTGTAGTGAATGCAAGCTGCATAGGCAGTACTGTATACCTATACCTTCACTCTCCATCTGAGTCTCAGTAGCTCAATGGTTAGAAGCACTCAAAAGTTACAGGTTCCATTCCTCTCCGGGACTCAGAATCATTTTCTGAGTATATGAGCTTGACAATCATCCATGTATCATCTATCTACTCCAATCTCTCCCTTATAATTCACTACAGCAGTGTATATATTAACACTGACCAGTGGTTCACTGTTATACATGAGTAATGCTTGTTTATATATTACAAAATTGTAGGCCAGGCTCAGGTCGTAAAAACAGCTGAAACACAGCTGTAGTCTACTATATAGGCTCATTATCAAGCACAGAATAAACATACTGTACATGCAATTTCAAAATATGAACTAACACTTACTATTTGTGGTATTATAAAGCACAAATTACTGGATATCGTCTTCGAGTCGCTTTGACTTGTTTCTGTCGCAATCCTTCTTGCTGTGTTTGTTTTGTCACAGAATAAGTATTGAGGATTTGTTTTTAATAACGACTGTCCCCTCTCGTTCTCTTCTGCTCGTGCAGCTTCTGCCTGCCATTCGTTATTTAAATTACTCATTTCACGTACATTTCAGTTTTTTCGAGCAAAATAACACAAAATGTTCCCGCTCACAACCTTAGATAAATATCCTTGTAGATCCATAAATATCCTTGTTGACCTACTTTTTTCCCCGTGAGGTTACGTCATCATAACCAAGACAACCAATGTCGGTCCGTTGATGGATACCTATATTTATATATACACGGCACAAACTTTTTACAAAACTACTTTGCCCTGCTCAAATGACCGGACATTGTACACGACCGGACATTGTACCACCCCGTCAAGATTATCACCCTCGCCCCAGCGCCTTCGGCGCTGGACGGCGCTTCGCGCCGTCCGGGCGAGGGGACTAGAAATTGTGATTCTGGTACAGAGAGAGGGGGGACTGACCGGGAAACCTTAACCATATAATCCTGATGAATTAAAATAGACATGCCAATTTTATCCCATTGTATATATTATTGATACTCACATAAATGTTGTACCAGAATGACATTAAATACTTGAAAGAGAATCTGTATGGACTCATTCTGCAAAGAACTACAGTATATTCCATACTCACTAGTGTTATGTACTGTAGCATAACGGTATTGGGATGTGACTCGTTTTGGCATCATGAAAACATTCCAACTGATCATTTAATATGTATCTTTTGGATTATATATGTATGTTCTATTTTTACTACTATATCATGGACAGAAATCATGGATATACATGTAATATTTAGATTAATAGTTACATTTAGATTAATAATTACATAGAGCAGTGATTTGTACCCTGATGTTTAAGTGGGTCAATTGCAAGTTACTGAATTCCATAGCCTGAGAATAATGATTATGAAATTATTTTCTTAGATATTCATTTAAAATAGCATTTGTATAGCTCAAAGAATTTCTTTAAAGGGCAATCTACACAATACGATTCATAGTATGATTGTCATTCTGGCGTACTTTTACATTGTTGTATATTATTGTCATACTGGCATACATGTATGCAATGTTTGCACAAGACATAATTCTTGTTTATGATTTGATGGTGAATGTTGACACGCATGTACATTTGATCACATACACCAAGATGACTATCGTTACAACAAAGTGTATTGTGTAGAAAGGCCTTATCTACTCTATAAGCCAAATAAGCATAAATCGAGATGTACATTGTACACTTATTGATTTTGCAGGCTGTACAAATTACCTGATGTAAGTGAATATGAAAGAAAATAATTTGAGTCTTTCTTCTTAAGCTAGCAAATTTGTCAAGTCACATATACCCACTTGGGTATCAGAATATTCAATTTAAAACACTCCTGTGTGATTCAAGTGTTTACAGAGGAAGCCGTATATAACAACAGATACACTGTATGTAAATTAGCCCACATGTAAGCAGGAGCCATTATGTCCACAATTTCTGGCAACAAGTGCTATAGTTAACCTGCTGAAAACACTGACAGGAAACTCCAGAATCTAAGTACTGTATGTTTGAAATTACTGTATCTGGTGTGTAGATATAAATATTAGCGTTAGTGTGTAGTCCTATAAATATACTGTAGCATTGGCTTTCACTTGTATAGAGGCGTAGAGGGGAGATAATAAATAATTTTACAATTTCCTACACTAGTACTAGTTATTTTTATGAGCATACATGTAAATGTTTAATCCTCCCTTTAGAACTGTGGCTAATGGTAACTGTCTGTACAATGCTTGTTCTCTTGCACTAATTGGTAATGATAACCTTGCCGTACACCTTCGCTGCCTTACCAGTATTGAGCTCTATACTAATGCCTCCTTCTACTCTTCCCATCCACTAATTGAAGAACAATATAAACTTGGAGCATTTTTATGCAAGGAAAATGCATTTGCCATGTGCTTATCAAATGTAGCACTTAATTCTTTTGAGGTGCAAAATCCAAATTCTGCAGTTCTCGCTGAGGCAGAAAACATTGCAAAAAATCATGCCTTTTCTTCATTTTTGTATATGCTGTCGTTATCAAGTGTTATAAAATGCCCCATTGAGTCATATTACCCCGTCCCTAATGCAGCTGGAAAAGATGTTGTGGCCAAAAAAAATTGTTTTGTCAACCATGTACAATTGCATGATTTATCCAAGAGAATTGTCAGTAGGTTCTTCAGAGAAAATCCACATAACTCCAAACATACCGGAAAGAAAAAACATTATGTACCTCTTTGTGAACCCGTTTCAAGTTCTCCAGACCATAGTCACTTTACACCACTGCTTCCAAGTTTCGACTTTCTGGATGAAACGGAGCAAGAGGATGAAGAAATAGTGAAGTTACGTACCGCCTAGAATACTCGCAAAACGACGTGGTCATCCAGTAAAGGGAAAAAAGCAAGGCCGTACTGTTGACCAATATTTTAAAAGAGATTCTGGAAACAGCACCAATCAAAGCAATGTAATGCCAATCGAAAATCAACCAGCAACTACTTCTGAAATTATAATAGTGGATGAGACTGTCACTGAGAGGCTCGATTGCAATCTTAGAGTCGAGATTCCGCACGATCACGAAAAACGTGCTTCCCCTTTGATGTTGGAAACTTTGTAAATCCTGCCACCCCCATTACCAACAAACAGAAATACGACCTCCTTTGTAAAGTTTGGATAAACAGTTCAGTTTGGAACTGCTTGAAAACATTTCCAAACGAAAAGGTTGTGCTTCAAGCTTGGAGTTGCACTGCAGAGGATGTGATTGGAAGGAAGAGTTTTACACTTCTTCAAAAATAAACTATTTTTTTGAAGTAAACAGGAGGTTAGTTTACGCAATGAGATCAGTTGGTTGTGGTGCTGCATCAGCTGAAAGGTTTTGTGGTCTTATGAACATGCCACCATCACATGAAATGCCACAGTCAGCTACTTCATCTTCTGACTTATCTTTAAGGATATGTATTTCCTTGCAGCATCGCTCATGCTTTCATAGCAAACATCTTTAGCAGCTTTAAGAAGAGCTTTGTTATGCGCAGCATACGGTGAACATCTTGGAATTGCAATTCCAAGATGTTCACCGTACGCTGCGCATAACAAAGCTCTTCTTAAAGCTGTTAAAGATGTTTGCTATGAAAGCATGAGCGATGCTGCCAAGGAAATACATGTCCTTAAAGATAGGGAGTAAAAAAAACAAAAATCTGTGTTAATATATTGACTTACTGGGTGACAGTGCAGTTGTGTTCTCTCTAACTTCACGTATATTCGACCCAACATGCAGTCCATTTTACTCGAAGGGTCCAAGAATTAGTTCTGTTTCCCTGCTACTACTTCTGTTTTGGTATGGGACTCTATATAAACAGCAAGACCAAGTGTGTGGGCAAGAACAGCATTTCGTAGTTTGCCCTATTCACAATTCACCGAATATAATTACATTCAAGTATTCCACTTCAAAGCGAACTTTTTGCTGTTCCCGAATTCAACTATGGAATAACCACACTGCTTCCTTCCAGCTGAGAAGACTCCTACTATATTGGGAATATTCACCTCAAAACCCTGGACCAGAATTTCCTACTACAACATCTACCATAACAACAACTAAAACTTCAAGTTTCTCGCTTCTTGGTGCTCAACAATATGCAAATGACGGTCGCTCGAAATCGCTTTGCCCCATCTGTAAATTAGTTGTCAAACGGATTGCATAAAACCATCCAATGTACAACTTGTCTCTCCATACTTCATCTAAATTGCCTTGGACTTAATTACTAATCTACTTTAATCAGGTTTTACATGTAACAAATGTTTGCACACGGCAAATACTTTGAACTAGTGTTGACTTTGAAAATCTAGATTTACAGCTTGATTTGGTTTTTCGAATTCTACGATTTGTTGTTCGAAGAATTGAATTCTACCTCCGATGATCCTATTACTTGCATTGGGATTGAAGAGAAAGATACTTCGAATTGCAGCGTTTAACGTAAAACACTACACTAACACTTTGCTCATGCAGACGCCTGGATCTCCTGACATATTGTTTCTTATTGAAACATTTCTTGATGGGAATATGCATGATCCGCTGGCCAGGAATCACACCGATTCATGGTTTATATTTTATGTCCATGATCCAATTAATAGAAAGTACTACAAGGCCCTCTAGTGATGCTTTAGCTAGACCACCTTTGGTGTTCTATGGTGGATAATGTTGTTAAAGTTTGTCCTGCAAATTGGGCTGTCTGATTACTTTCAAGACACATTTGACAATAAAGTACCAGTCTCAAATCAATTTGATGTGAAATTTGTTGATGGACTAAACCAGAGTACCTTGGCAAGTGCTCTGAGTACGTTTGAACGATTATTCATGAGGTAATCGATGAGCATGCGCCCTTGAAAGAAAAGCGCGTCAAATTATTGCGCCAACCTCCTTGGATGACACCCGAAATTATAACGGTATGAAGAAACAGGATCATCTACTCAAAATATGCCATCAGTTTTCTGGAAAACAGAACCGCAAAGCGCGGAATGAGATAGTGTGGGAAATCAATAAAAGCAAGCATAACTTCTACAGATAATCCATTGAAGAGAGTAAGGATCAGCTGCTAAAATGTGGAAATCTGATAATGATATCTTGAAAGGTGATCCAAAGACGACGGCTTCTAGGTCAATCAGAGTAAATGGAGAACGACATTAACGACTCCTTCGGATTGCCGAATCTTTTTCTACTTATTTTTCCAACATTGCCAACGATATCCGGTTGAAATTGAAATTACCTCCAATCAACCCCGATTTTAAAAAGCTGAAAGAATCTATTAAAGCCAAGTGCCCTCGGGATACTGCATTTGTTAATACCAAGCGTTACGGAAAATGTTGTAAAGACCCAGCTATACTTAAATTGAAAATGAATACTGCTGTAGGAATTGATCAATTAGGAGCCAAACTTCTTAGCTGTGCTGTCTGTCATTGCTCCTTGTGTTACAAGAATTATAAATATGAGTAATAGCCATGTCGACTGTCACCAGATGCTGGAAGTGCACCAGGGTCACCCCAATTTTTTAAAGATGGTGACCATAACACATGAATTGTTTTCGCCCTATCTCTGTCCTGCCTTTGTTATCAAAGGTACTTGAAAGACATGTGTTTGATGCATTCTATGAATATCTGAGTGCTAACGACTCAGGGGGTGCTTGCATGGCGAAATTTCAGCCTGGGCTGATATTTCAGCCCGGCTACTGAGGTATGGTAAAGAGGGAGAACAGAAAAAATGGTGTCGAAAGCGATCAAGCAGTAACAAATATGGCATAAAGCAAAGCTATTTAAATATATTACTCTGTAATTTACCATACCTCAGTATGCCGGGGTGAAATCTCGCATGTAAGCACCCACTAAGTCTCATCAACAATCAAGTTTTCGTAAACACCTTTCTTGTCAACCCCTATTGATTAAAATAATTGATTATCTGCTTCATAGCATTGACAAAGGAAAAATATCAGTCTTGACTATGATTGATTTGCGCAAGGCTTTCGATCTCATAGATCAAATTAAATATTTTTCGTGCAGTCACTATTTATAAAGCTTTTAATAATATAAGGTAATATTTGGCATTTCACTTGATCAAACTACATGTTGAAAGGATTTATGGTGAAGGAAAATTTCGAGTGTTGGAATACATACATTTTTAAGACCAAACCGGGACCAGTTGCGAAAAAATGCAACTTAGCGGCCTTCCGGTAGGAATTGAACCCCGCGACCTGCGATTGCTAGTGCAGTGCTCTGACCACTGAGCTACCGAAGCCGTTGCCGAGCGCCTAGTCACGACATAATAATAATATAGCTCCCTCGCAAATGGCGTTCGGACGTGTTCGTATTCGCCTCTCTGATGTGTGTTTTTAACTCTTGTTTTTTTTCTACATCACATACATGGTCCCGACGGTATTCATGCTCGTTTATTGAGGGAATGTTGTAATGAAATTGCACCTACTCTATGCAGCCTTTTCAATAAATCGTTAATCACCTGTGAAGTGCTGCCAAATGAATGGAAAAGAGCTAACATTACGCCAGTGTTTAAACAGTGGTGATAATGAACCGGCTGAAAAATTACAGACAAATATCTCTATTATCCATTTGTGCCAAAAGTTATGGAACGCGGCGTGTTTAACCGCATTTATCCACCTTTTCGTGAGTTAATAAATTCTTCACAACACGGTTTCTTACGTAAGCGATCATGTATTTCACAGTTGCTTGGTGTTTTGCATGAGATTGGAAAAAGCCTGGATAAACAACATTCAAGTAGACATGACTATACCTAGATTGCAAATGCAAAATGCAAATGCCAAAGCATTTGACTCAGTGGACCATAACATTTTGTTATGCAAATTAAGATCATTTTGGTGCCAGTGGGAATTTGTTAGCGTGGTTTGAGAGTTATTTGACCAACAGAAACGCAGCGCGTTGTTCTCGAGGGGATCGCCTAGGCCTGGGTTCCTGTTACTATCAGGTGTCCCACAAGGCAGCATCTTGGGACCGCTCCTATTCCTCGTCTTTATAAACGACCTACCCGATCATCTTTCACCCCAAACTAGTGTTGCAATTTTTGCAGATGATCTCAAAGATATTCCGTACAATCAAAGCCGTCGATGATTGTATGTCATTCAGAATGACATTTATCAACTTGAACTTTGGAGCTCAAATTTCTCTTATACAGTTTAAAACGGCTAAATGTAAAGTTCTCTCAATAACAAGGAAACAAAACCCGCATTTGTTTCCTTACAGATTAAGGGATAAAGCGTTGGTTGGGACAAACATAGAATCTGATCTTGGCATTACTACTACAAAGGATTTAAAATGGGATGCCCATGTTGCCAAAATTGTCTCTAATGCTAATCGAATGCTTGGTCTTCTAAAGCGAACATGTTTCAAGTTGACCAATACAGAAATAAGGAAAACCCTGTATCTTTCACTAGTAAAATCTAAATTGTCCTACGGTACTGAGGTGTGGTCGCACTCATACTGGTGTCTTGATGAAGAAAATTGAAAGGTGTCCAAAGGCGAGCTACGCTTTGGATACAAGAACAAAGAGGAGAACTTACATATGTGCAAAGATTGCAAAAATTGGATCTTCTTGCCTTTGTGTTACGATAGAGAGATACATGACCTAATATTTTACTATAAATGTAAACACAACTTGGTAGATCTTGATATTGAAAATTTCACGTCGATTTTGGAAAGTCGTACGCGACAGGGATCTTCTCTTCAATTTCTAAGGACTCCTTTTTGTAAAACATCAACGTTTAAGGCCTCATATTTTAACCGAATTGTTAATTGTGGAACAGTTGTTAAAATAATCCCAGACCTTCTTGTGCACCCACTGTCGAAGTTTAAGTCTAAAGTCCGTTCTGTTGTACTTACAACTTTTGTGTAAAAAGTTTTCTCCAGACTCTCCATGTACGTTTTCTTTATGTCGATCTTGTTCTTGTCATTCGTAACCCTGTTTTTCTGAGTCTGTTTTCTGGAAGTTTTCTATTTTACATATTTATTTATACTATGCTGGCAGATACCTTGCATGGGACTCAGTCTCGTTTGTATCTCGCCTATTTGGACGGTTTTTCATTGTGTGTGTTAATTTATTCCTTATTTGTAAATATGTAATGAATTTTGTTGTCCAAAATAAAGTTGTTAAACTTTATATCACCAACTTAGTTAGACCTTTTAACTCTGTTCATAGTGTAACATACGAGGGGCTCAGCCAATAATAATCTGAAACTTCCTAAAGTAATGTCAAAAACTGGGGAGCGCACGTTTGCCTTTTTTGCATCTTCGGAATGGAACGCTCTCAACATCGAGATTAGAATTGCTCTTCTCTGTCATCATTCTGAAACAATTATTTAAAGATGGCTTTTTCAAATTTGAAGGAAAAACCATCATAAGAACAAACTTTAGATAACATAAATCTATTTTAAAATTTTAAATAGCCTATAATAATATTAGTATCTTATTTGGTAGTATATAGTTAATTTTTTATTGATTTATTTTTCTCATATTATATACCACTGTTTTAGGGCCTACATGAAAATTACTGATGTAACTCTAGTTACCCTGTTTAAATAAAGTGTTATTTCAAAATCATCAGCCCACGTGACCAAGACCCAAATATTAACTATCTTAAATACAGTATATAACAATTTTCTTTTATGTAACTGAGTCATAAACTTTGCATAATTTAACAACATCGTTATAGTTACTTTCAAATGCTCTAACACAAGCATATCGTACTGTACTACTTTTGAATTATTGCTTGAGAGAGAAAGAAGTATATTTTCTCCTCTCAAACGGGAAGTAGGATGTGATGCCTGTGGTACACATACTGTACATGACTATTTATCAAGTTTTTACATATTCAAGAAATTTCATATAATTACACCATCTGCAGTTCGATTGGTGTGAAATGGGTCCCGTAATATACAATTTCAGTTAAGGCAATCCAATCTTATATTTTAGACTAACCAATGGCTAATGCAATGCTAGATGACTCGGGTAAAGCACAATCTATCTTATCTTATTTAATAAATAATTATACTATTTGCTATTAATTTTTATGAGGCGATAGTTAACTTGGGCTTAGTCATCATCAACTATCACCACATCCTAATGTCAAGCTCATAATCTAAGTTGTCTATAGGTAACAAATCTGGATTGTGTTTAATGTAAAGCACTAATGGACTATAGGGAATTAGCACCATATAAGTACCTACATTATTATTAAGGTAAATGGGGGGTGCATTATGGTTCTGTGTTGAAAAGGTATATTTTAATTTAATATGAAAGATTGTCAACGTTTTGATAATATAATATCAATTCGGATCATTCTGATTCCCTGTCGGAAATTTCCATGTGAGCTGATGTTATTGACCCAAGTGATATGAGCCCTGATGCACCCATGCCTCATAATGCTGGTCAACCAACTCTTATGTTAATTCTCATTAAGGGTGCAATTATCATTTTCTTCTACAGCTGGTTGTAAAAATAATTATTAGTAAAAAATAAGTGGTACCACAGTACACAAGTTTGAATATTGCCTTCTATTTTATTACTTAGGGATACCACCAGTCTGTTTGTTATCCAGATGCAAGATAATCTGATAGAAGTTTCAATGCATCCATTGTTGGTGTTTTATTGAAGCAAAGTGATGGTTCCCCTATGTGTATTATCTGTGCATCAAGTTTCTGTGAACACACTGTTTATAAAAAGATGGCCACAAGATGATCCTGATATTCTGGAGCTTCTTATTGACTTTTTGGTAGTAAACTCAAGAAATTGTTTGTCACCAATATCTGAGAAGAAAATACCCTTTGATCTTCCTGGGTGTTTGCATCATCCTTTTCTGAATGGTCCAGAAACATTACTTCAAACAGTCACTAGTCGAGGAAGGACTGTTTTTTCTCGCCCAGCTTCGAATGATGACCCATGCTGTCTATTTGGAAAAAAATGTATAGGAAGCATAGCATCTTTAACTGTGCAGGTATTTTAAAGTATTTCATTATTATAATCCTTGTCTGGGGGAGGTAGACAGTTTAGTGGCATTTATGTATTCTTGCAGACCATGTATAGACATACAAAATCTGTAATATTTACTCTTTTTTAATTACATTGAAGATGTAGAAGACACGTTTCATTGAAAGACACATCGAGTTTGCTCAAAGGTGGCGAGTGCAAGATGAAACCCAGCGGTCAGCTATTTATCAACAGGCAAAACATGATCTGCAAGTCCTTGACGAAGAAACGTGTATAAAGCAACAAATGAAGAAAATCGAAAACGTGAGTTTTCTGAAAGTTAATAGTTGTTAGAAATACCTTCTGATCGAACCTATCAACATTTTCGATTCACTCACGTCTTTTCCAAAATTTGTTTTTTTGCGTAGTTATCTGGCTTGAAAGAATTCAACATTGACTACATATTAGAGCTGCATGCATCAAAGGCTGCACTGCAATACGGCAGAAAGGAAAATGTTGCAGAAAACCTTTTTCACTTATGTGAACAGTGCTAGAGGTATATAGACACAATCACTGACTATTTTGGATATAGCTGCTACCTTCGTAATATTTTTATTTTCGTTTTAATAGTAGAACCCAACTAAGGAATCAAAGCTCCAGAAACAGAAGATCACGGCACCCGTTTAAAGAAAAAGCGTAAATATGTCCGTGAAATTTTGAACCATAAATACTGTAAATATAATATCAAAATAGTTTCAAATGAGTTTAAAATCGTGAAATTAATTTGCCACAACGTCCGCTTTCTTCTAGGTGACAGTAGTTGGAAATGCCTGTGTCAGAACTCCCATATGCCTCATTCTTAAAAGGAAAACTCGGTATATATCCATGGCCTTCCTGAAAACATGGGATTAAAAGATCCATCAATGGAGGTAGGGAAAGTACTGGAGTTAGATCAGTGAATGAAGTTGGGGAAGGTATGTGGAGGCATGGCAGAGCGGGTAACGAAGGTGTGGAGACAGAAAGTGGGGTTAAAAGGGCTAAGCACATAAAAAAAGAGGAAGAGGACAGTTGGAGCGAGTACCAAGGGCAAATCAAAGAATCAGAGGGAAAAAATGAAATAATATGAAAAAGGTGCATTTCTTTGCCATGAGCCAGGGGTTGACAAAACAGTAAATGTCGATTGGATTTTATGTGATGTTTGTGACAAATGGATATCACTGCGATTGTGTAGGGGTTCTAAAAGAAACGAATGGTTCCTTCAATTGCGGCTGTAACAGCAGCTATTTTACTCCTGGGTAAGTCACTCGCTAATATATAGTTAGAGGTCAAGTCATTTGAACGTTGGTTTTAAATTTAATATCTAAGTAATTTCGAATTCTCCCAAACTTCCTTGAGTCAGGTTGTGTAAATACAAAACTTTTTATAAAATAAAACTAAGAATGTACGAGACTTCATAACACAGTGTTTGTATAGCCTGCGCCAATACAGCACCTCACAAATCACTACATGTGTAGGAACACGGCAATTTTATTATGATTTGAAGGTTATTCAAAACTGCTAATCCATTGTTACCAATGCTACATTCTTCCTTTTGATTACAGAATACCCAAAAGCTTTCTAATAAACTTGAAGGACGTTCGTTTGCGCCCAAGGAATTAAGGTGTCTATAGATATAGACCAATTAAAAAACTGAAGACTACAATTTGCCCCCTATATGGCATGGCCACGGACTTCACACTTCTGGGTATGCCTTCATGCAGAAAAATGTTAGCACTAGTCCATTTCGTTCACTTGTGTGGGACATTTATTTGACTTGAGTCCAAACTTTTGCTGCTTGTTTAAGCTGTTGTCACTTTCTTTCTCATTACTTTAATGACATCTTCTACTTCTCGATAAGATGTTACGAAATGGAAAAAAACAACATAACAACAAACTACTCCACAAGAACTTCACTATATCTTATAAGAAAACCGGCAGTGAAACTTACAACGAAATAAACCAAGAAGCTAAACAGATTGTATTCAAACTAGTCATCCAAGATAGAGCTACATCCCTACGACAAGAAACCAGCCTTCATCACTTTAAAAGACCATAAAGAAGATTTCGTAATCGCACCAAAATGTAGATTGATCAACCAATCTAACGTATACTCGGATATGCTAGCAAGCAAATACTAGAAGGGATAAATATGGAAACAATAGAAAAAAAACCTAAGTGCACCAATGGAGGAACTCCAAGAAGCGTGGTTGACTGGTTTAACACCTTGGCAAATAAAGAATCCTGTACGTTCACACACTTTGACATAGTCGATTTCTACCCATTTATCACAACAGTTGATAACCAGAGCTATAAATTTCGCAAAATAATTCACAGTAATTAACCCGGAAGATTTGGAAATAATAATGCATGCAAGAAAATCGCTGTTGTTTGACAAGAGAATGGCATGGTGTGAAGAAGGAAGTGGGACCTCATTTGACGTCACCATGGGAAGCTATGATGGAGCAGAAGTTTGTGAGCTGGTCGGCCTTTACATTCTGTCAATATATTGTCGTTTAAGTATCAAGAATCGGAGATCAGTCCATACCGTGATGATGGATTAGCCGTTTTTCGTTAACACAGCAGCCCAGCTTCCGACCGAATCAGGAAAGGAATCCATCAATGTTTCAACGATATAGGACTTAGCATAACGATCCAAGTAAACTTAAAATAAGTTAATTTCCTAGATGTGTCATTCAAACCTCGAAACCGGTTACTACAGGCCTTTCTACATTAACACCAACTCAAATCGGCACTTTTTTTCTTGCTTGGCCTCGGAAAAAAGTTTGGCCTTTTGGCTTCTTTTTGACCTCTTTTCACTTGAAAGGAGTCGTTAAAAAAATTGACATTAATTGTAAAAACTAGAAATACGTATACGCAACAACCCCTCGCCCACCGTAATAGGCGATAAAAATCAATAACCCATTGATTTGCCAATCGAATGGACTTTATAGAAAACACTACATGTATCTCTGAGAGCCTTTAAACTATCAATCTTGTGTTGTTCTGAATTTCATTGTTTCCATAATTAGACATCAAACTAAATAACTCAAAGTGTTTACTTTTTTGGGTGCATTATAATATCAAACCTGCAATGATTAAGATTTGTTTCATATGTAAAGGCCGGATCCTCACTGTGATGTCACACTGTATAATAACTTACTGAAAAATGCATGTATATATATCTTTGGTATTATTCAATCAAAGCACTCAAAACTCAAAGCGTACAAAAAGTATCTCACTACTGACAATTAATCATTTTGAGGCTGCTACGTACATAACGTGTCTAGCAGGTTTTGCTATATTATAATACAGGGCATCATTTTTCACATTATTATAAATTCTAGTTAATATTTGTTACTATTATTAAGTTACAACATTATTTGTTTACTATTATTATTAAGCAAAAACTTGAGTAAAAAGTGCCAACAGATTGCCTGTTATGCATTTTGAAACATTTTTCTATACTGTTTATAATCTCTCCCACTCAAAACCCCTTTGGAAGTAAGTTGTAGTGTTTCTGGGGAAAACACTTTTGTCCTTGGAATAGAACTGCATATGCAATTCCGGTTTTATATATTATATTTAAGCTACTCTTGTTTAAGTGCTTTCTGAAGGATATTTAAAGTAGATTTTATTAACATAAGATTTTATTACATTTCTTACAAACAAACAATCAAATGTAAAATTAATATAATATGTGTGATCACTCGAATTAAAAGTATTACCTTCATCAACAAATCTGGCAACACACTAATTGGGCATGCACCACAAGAGCATTTATATGTGCATTTTTTTAAATTGGGGGAATAAAATATGATTCTGGACATATAAATTAAACAGCTTTATTCCATGGAACTGAACCTGAGAGACTTTTTTTGAATATCATCATCTTGTAATCTGTTATAAATAGGGCTTCACTTTTGTAACTATAATGTGTCATTTTTGATAAAGGAGCAGGGTCCCGATACATTAAAAACTAAGCAAATGTGTTCAGAGTATTTTTTGAAGGTGCGGTATATAATGTTTATAAACCTGAACAGAAGAAGATATATGCAAGTGGAGGCCAGGCCAGGCATAACATGTGTAGGTCTATAAACATGTACAATGCTTGTTTACACTACTCAAAATGTACAAATGCCTTTATGCCCATACAAAAATTAAAAGCACAACATTGTCATTGATGCAATGCATTACAGTAAATTATATCACATTATCACCACATTGATCAAGGGTGCACTTCACCTGCTTGTTGGTTGAGCTGACACATCCATGCAATATATCTCGTATTATAAAATAATCGGAAGTAAATGAGCGACAACATGCTGTCTGATTGAGATAAAAAACCGTGTCATTATAAGGTCAATATTAAAGCATAAGCTAAGCTGACGTGTTCCTCGCGTAGATTTTGTCGTTTTTGACGTAGTGTAAATCAACAAAAGGAAGTCAAAGAATACCTGGATACAAGACTAATCAAGGTACTAACACAAGAGAATGTTTTAACTGCAACGTTGAATACATTTTCATCGCTAACATGTTTCCTAGCAACGCACATAGCAACGCCGCTTATATAACAGTTAAATCTGCATTTTTCATGGGCTTTTAGTGTTAATTTAATGGTGTTATTTTATAAAAGGAATAAAAAGCTTTGTCTTGTGTGATTATCGAGTTATAATGGCACTCGAGAAGTTAGTAAAACACAGTGGCGAAGCTGGTCGTAGCAACTGGTCATATGTAAATAGTTTCAAAATTTGCATGCCGTACGACGAAATGCTAACCTAATATCATCAAAACCCTAAACCTAACCCTAAATCTAGCCAAATTACTAACCCTAACCAAAAAAACTATAGCAGAAAAGGCAAATTAATTGCTCAACACAGACTCGCAGTGTACTATTATTAGCCATTATTTGAGAAATTATTAATTTATTTACCTTTATTTGTGTCTGTTCTTGCCCGTTAACACTGCAGTCTACAATTACTGCTTGAAATCAGCTGAAAAAAGTCTGTATTATTTGATGCTTTAGTCCAGAGGTTCTGCCACTTCTAGTACGCCGCCCGCTCCGAAAACCCAAAGCCGCCGCCCCCCCCCCAAAACAACGCTTTCGGTTTTCGGGGGGGAGGGCGGCGTACAGGTACGTTTTCGCGCTGACGTCAATTTAAATTTAAACGCCAAATGTAACTTCCCAAAAGCCGTTTATAGTACGTACGTCCCAATCACAATTCCTAACCCTAATACTCCTAACTTAACACCTTGCACTGCCAAATTATCCCTCTCTAACCCCAATTTTCCTTTGTTACCACGGCAACAATAAAGGATCGTTATACCATACATACAAATATATATATATTCCGACATAAAGGCTACTTTCACTTCCCTTGCATAAAAAAGCGCGGGAAAAAAATTGCGTCAAGATTAGCACCCTCGCCCCAGGCCCTGGACGGCGCTTCGCGCCGCCAGGCGAGGGGACAACTTAGTTGTATGGTAAATGATGTAGGAGGTTGATTTGTAATGTAAATTTCTGAGGATAATCATATGGGATAATCTATTTGTGTTTTTAGCCAATCACAGTTTATAAAATTCAGCCAATTGTAATGCCGATAAACTAACCAATCACAAATGAATAAGCACTGCTTTCGCAGAGGTCCACCTTGGCAGGCTAGTTATATAAGCGATTCAGGAGGTAAGATCCTAAATATTGATGAGAGTTTTGCATTATAACATATACATACTCATGGCGTCAAAATGGAAGGGAGCATACGATAGTGAGAGAAAGTACAACAGAGTGTGGGAAAGTAAATTTACGTGGGTCACAAAAGCTTCGGACGCCAGTGAAGCTGCTTTTTTTAAGCTGTGTCATGCCACGATGAAACCTCAACAAACACGAAAAAAGTGACAAACACATGCAGCACATCAAACTTTCTACTACAATGACGCCCATCCAAGTCATACGTGCCGAAGGTTGCAGACGAAGTAAAGGTCGCAGAGATTGAGCTAGCCGTCACAATGGCACGTCACTCGGCACTTTCGACTATGGATCATCTCGGAGAGGTAATCGCGCGCAATGCGAAAGGAAGCAAACTTGAGAACATTAGATTGCACAGAAGGAAGTGCACAAAAAATTTGACGAATGTTGTCAGTCCAGCACTGAAGGAAGAGTTGATCGCTGATGTCCAGGGGAAGAAGTTCTCCTTAATTGTCGATGAAACAACCGATGTTTCTACTGAAAAACAGCTCTGCGTTATCGTACGGTATTACAGCGAAGCTGAGAAGAAGATCCTCACAGCGTTTGTTGACCTAATTCCAATGATCCACACTTCTGCAGACGACCTTTTTAATGCCATCAGAGATTGCCTTGGCGAAATTAACCTCGAATTGGTAGACTCTGTTGGCTCGTTAGTGACGGTGCCTCTGTGATGGTCGGTGAAACATGATTCAGTTTGGACAACAATAGCTGCTGTTGCTCCGCATTGGATCAAGATGACTTGCATCTGCCATTCCTTGTCCTTGTGTGTTCAGCATGCATTTGAGAAGCTTCCCTCGAGTCTTGGATTCCTTCTGGCAGAAATTCCCAAGTGGTTCTCAAAAAGCACTGTAAGAAGAGAAGCATACAAGACGCTTTCCGAGGTGATGAGTCACGATGATGACCAACAACAAGGTGGTCCGAGAGAGGAAAGGTTATCTTCCGTATTCTCATGAATTGGAATGATTGAAAGCCTACTTCATGACAGCACAACCAGCAAGTACGCAAAATGCACGTTACAAGCCACAGCTTCTTCTGGACAAGCTCAAAGATCCGATCATTTATCTATATTTCCACATCGTTTTGCCTCTAGTCACAGAGTATCGATAGGGTGAATGCACTTTTCCAGGCTACAGATGCTGATCCAGAAGAAATGTACCCGGAGTTGAATTCACACAACAAAAGTATGCGTGGGAGAGTTTTTGACCTGGAAGGAAAACCTTTTTCCATTGAGAAGGTTGATTTTGGTGGGAAGTTCGAAGCCACGAAATATATCTCTTCCCAACAAAACAAAGCGGCTGCCGGGGCTAACGTTCATGAAGTGAAAAAACGGTGTCTAAACTTCAATGTCCGACAGGAACAGGAACAATATTTTAACATCCAGTTGTTTGTTACATTATCTTTTCCCTTATTTTTCGAGTATAATGCCCCAGATTCGGTCAACCTGTACCATTGCTTCAGTTCCGGTGCGGTGCTCTTTTTGCTGACTGCTCAACCGAGGAATCGAAAAGCCCTGCGTAGTGGGTACGAGTTGCAATTTGGCTTCTTTTGAAAAAATAGCGTTTGGCTGGCCTCTTTTTGGTAGATTTCGACTATTTTTCAAACCATATTTGCCTACGAGAATGCGCAGAAGCCTACCAACCCTGATTTTAACCCAGGATTAGCGCTAATCGGCCTTTAAACAACTCAGCCGCTGAGCAAAAAACAAACACGCTCTACAAAAAAGTGCTCTCCATGACACATGGCTCTCTTCTTCGTGCATGTAAGGTCACTCGATTTTGGCGCGCCTGTTGCTAAAACCAAGGAGTTTCTCATTTTTTTCTTCTTGTTCAAGTACTAAAGCGGTAACTTGAGCAGTTAGCCATGTTTTTGCTGTGTCAGGGCTGGCTAGCATCAAACTAACATAAATCTGATCCCGACCACGGCAAGGGTGTTGTACAAATCTGCGCTACAGTTTTAAATTTCTCTTGTCATTACTACTCTCAACTACGCTCACGTTGAAGTGCAAACTCTATCACAGGTTTGTTTAGGTTTGAAAATCGACTTTTGCCAATTAAAATCATGTTTTGGAAATTTCATTGACATGTCAAACAATTAGTTTTGGTCATTTAGATAGATTTTTTTTGGTTGGTTTAGGCTTCATGTTTTTAAAATATCGGCAGAAACTCGCCGTTCTTTCAAAAATATTGTGCAGTGACTACGTTAAGGAAACGAAACATTGATTGCCTGTTTTGACAACAATAGATTGCTGGTTTCACTTGCCACACTTCGTATGAATGCACTAGCAACAGCCGCTTTCAAAAGAGTCAACAACCTTGGTCAAATACTTCCGCTTCAAACAGCTGAACGCAATTAGGATTGTCTATGCTTCTTTGCACTAATAACTTTACCGCTTATAGTAGCGAAGAAAAAGAAAACACTTAAGGTGTTGTTTATGTTTTAAACATAAAAATACATCCAATTGATTAGACAAGTATTAATTGGCGTTATAGGTGTATCTGTTCATATATGCTCATTTGTGACTCCCTGTGGCTTGCAGTAACATTTCGTCTACCATTTACTACGTGGGCAACAAATAAACAATAATACCCTCTGAAAGGTCACCGTCAATTGCTTTACTGACGGGTTTTTCTTCTTTTTCAAGTGTATGTTGCTCTCTCTAAAACTAACAAAGCTGGCAAGCGAGTGGTACGACAGACAAAAAAAAAAACGTATAGTGCTCTTTACTACGATAAAAAGTTCGGAGATGTCGTTCATTAAAAGATGAGGGAGATGGAAGCTTCGTGCTTAAAAAAAAAGATCCAAAGAATTGAAAAAGCCTATGGAGAAAAGAGGGAGGACTGTCAGGGAAACTTCTCATAATTTGAAAGTGTTAGAAGCAGGGAGAAGCAGGAGCTTAAATTATGCAAGGCGACCTTCATCAGAGGGGAGAAACAACAATTCAAGCGATTATTTGCCATGCAAGTATTATCTTGGGTTTTGTGCTAAAGCACGAATTTGTGGTGGCACAAAAGGGGGGGGGGGGGGGGGGGGGAGGGGGGGGGGGGGGGAGAACGTGGCCAGTTTCGGAGGAAAACTACAGGTTGACACAGAAAATTAGAAAGCTGCGTTATGAAGGGTTGGTTACTCGTGGACAGTGATGAGTGTTGAAGTATTATGACAACCGTAAACATAACGTTGGTATGCAAGAAGGTGACCCAATTCATTTTAATGTACGGCAGTCGGATTCTAGAAAAAGTCGGGGTAGGGCAAGCCAGTGATTGTCCCTCAGAAAAAGGGGGGGATGGGTTGGGGGCAATTGCACACAGCTGACCATCAAGATCTTCTGGGCACCAGACCGGTTGTTGACCTGGTTGTTGCGATGGTCAAACAATTATTTCTGCGCGATCTCTTTTAGGAGGGTCAGGGGGGCATGCCCCTGAACATTTTGAAATTCTACAACCTTTTGAAACGCTATTTCCTTCATTTTGAAAAAACACTTTTTAAAACTAAAAACGCTGTATATTTTTTAACCCAAATCACGTTCTCTAAGCATATTTCTTCTTAAATTAAGTGTGGATGGTTACCTGCAAAAACAATGCGATAACACTACTGTACCTTTTGTTTTTACAGTGTACTAGCAGGAAAATATTTTTGTTGCCTTTTATTTAAAAAGAAATTGTCCATTACAGCATCATAATTGTCATTAGCTTTCCATTGCTCCATTCTACCATGTCCATTCTACCATAAATGTACAGCTTTTCATGCTCCATTCAACCGACTTACCAAGTCCATTAGAAGTTAGCAAGAAATGTCAAAAGTCATTTGATAATTACATATCCTTTCCTCTCGAAATGCTTCAAACAGAACATGTGAGTAGTAATTTAAATCATCAGCAACTTTTGCTTCTGAAACAAATGAGTCGCAACAATGTTTCCCTCACTTGCTGAGGCTTTAGACAAACATGTGGTTGGCTTAAAGAACACTCAAATTTTCGTGCACTTTGTCAATTACTCAATGTCATGCTGAGATTGACACAAAGGAAATGTGATGTCTCAAGATCTACACCATTGACCAACTTGGAATACATTTGATTTTGAAATAATCACAAATATTTAATGATGTTTGATCAATTATTATCATTGCCACAGTATATATTCAAGTTTATTTACTTTAGGGTTTTTTTATCTGAAGGCAGTCGAAAGGAGGATGAGCAACATCAAAGAAAAATAAAAATGAATTTCACCTAATTTAAAAAATGAGGAACGATGTGACCAAGCACAATGTTATGCGACTGTTCTTTACTGGGATTCGACAAATAAATTTCCCAATGCAAGCAGGTTATAAATCACACATTGTTTGGCACTAAATCAGGCATACTAGTTTGGTGGATAAATCAGACCATAGTTTAGTCTGACCACAGTCATTGCAAGGAGTGGTAATAAAGCGTCTGTTTCTTTGTTCCTTCGCAATACGATTCTTAGGTTTTGCAAAAATCTGATCCCATATCAAGAAAGGTTTTTTGGGAGCAACTTTTACGTTGGAAACTACCTAAGAATCTTTTAATAGGTTCCGTGATCCCAAAACCATCCCGCAAAACCATGGCAAAGATTCTCTGCAAGATGAGCGAAACACAGATGACGAGATCAATCCTGAAGACGGAATGGACAGGGAATATTATTATTGCTTGTGTTGACATTTATCTTGATGAAACTCCGTAATATTAAACATGAAAGTTTGTTTTTGTCCGATTTAAATAACTTCTATATCGCAATGATCACTTGGAATCTGGCGAATCCGTTGTAGGTTTTGTCTACTTAAAATGTGAATATCAGATGTTATATGAGAAAATGCGTGTAAGCGATTAAAGCCGAGACTCGTCTTTTAAAATCAAATTACATGGGTTTCAAGGATCTATTCGACGTTTACATGTTGATTCACTGCTCTTATTGTCCATTAAACCGATATAATTTCCTAAAAGATGTTTTTCGGATACGTTGGCGTTGATTTTTTTATAAAAGTTGACACACAGACCTTAAATCGAACAGATAATTGAAAAATAGCATTGCCGTGTTTAATATATTTACATTAAAATGTTGTCTGCATGTCAGGCGCTTTCTGCAGTGGGGGAGGGCTGAGGGCAGGCTAGCCTGCGTACAGACCAGTGCTCTCACAACCAAATTTAAGAATTCCTTAGATTTCCGTTAACATTCCTTAGACGATTAAGACGAAATTCCTAACATGAAGATATTCCCATGAATATTACGTCATTTACGTGGAAATTATAATTTTAAAATGAATTTAAAGAATGATATGTTTTCCGAAGATGACCGACTTCAGAGTCCGCGAAAGAAATACTTGAAGGGATTCCTGAAAGGAAGCCAAAAAGGTATATACAAAACAATTCAGGCACCCGTGGCTGGAAGATCCAGATTTTAAGAATTTGTTGGTACGTCCACGTGGAAAAAATGATTGCACCTGTAAAGTTGTTGTAAGAAGTCGAGTATTCATGTAGGAAGACTGCTCTTCAACGGACCAGTGAATCTGCACAACACAAAAGGGCAATTCGGTCACAGACAGCCACAGGAACAGGACAAAGTCAAGGAATCCTTGTTGAATGCCTACAATGTCAAGGAAGGAAAGCAGGCCTATAAAGACACAACAGAGGCTCGAGTATGTTCCTTCCTTGCACAACATAACCTGCTAGCGTTTAGTATAATATGATCTTTGATGTGTTTGTTCAAGTCAGTTGCACCTAAAAATGGGAAAGAAGTCGAGATACTCAAAGGGATCCATTTTTGTCAGCCACCCGGTGTTAGTAACATTCTAAGGCAAGGGTGTTGGATTATATTTTCAAAAGGAGCTTGTGGAAGTCTTACGAAAATGTTATTCTAGCATAATTCCAGATGAAACCACAGATGTTTCCACCGAAAAGCAATTAGGAATAGGCCGTGGTTAATGTTTGATGAAAAAGATGTGGAGATTGTCACCAGATTTTTCGACATGGTGTCTGTCATAGACTCAACTGTGAATGGGCTTTATCAAGCAATCAAAAACGCTGTTTAATGAAAAATCAATTCCTATGGAGAACATAATAGGATTATTCCTCAGACACAACCAATGTCATGTTCGGCGAGCAACATGGGTGATTGTCGTCCTCATTGAAGCAGGATGTTCCCGCATGTTCTTACCGTGATGAAATGCAGTTGTCATATGATTCCTTTATGTTCATCATATGCATGTCAAAAGATGTCTACCTCGCTGGAAGATCTGTGGTAGAAATGTCTATTCTCCTTTCAGTAGATCAAGTTTGAGACAAAAGGAGTACCAACAGTTACAAGAATAGTAGCAGCTGAGCCTCACAAGTTTTTAGATGTAGCCCAAACCAGATGGTTCTTGGCATCGTGCGTCAAAAAGGATTCTAGAGCAATGGGATGCCCTTCGACTCCTTACTTAATTTCCTTTGTTGCAGAAAAGAGAAACCCTTCTCATACAACGGAAAGTATTCTTCGTGCCCTGCACAACAAGTCTCTTAAAGCCCAACTTAGAGTTTTTACGCTTCCAACTACAAAGAATTGTACTGATTTTAACACGTTCTGCATCATCTCCATGGCGAAAGTTGATAAGCTGCTTAGGTCTATTTTGTCTGATTTCATGAAGATGGATGCCGTCAGAAGTTGTGATTTCTGTTTACTGTATCCCTGGATGATCCGGAACTAAAGGTGCTTATTGAAAATTCATGTGTACCTAGGCATCCAAGCAACGGCAGACACTGCAAGAACTGATTGCCGATGATCCAGATGCTGTACAAAGTTGTCAAGATGTCAGGAGAAACTGTTTGGAGTTCATGTTGGGGTAGCTAGTAAGACAAATCAGGCAGCGATTCGACCTGCAGGATTCTCGCATACACCCTTCTCGAGTTCATGATACCGCATAACGCTTGTTAATTGCCACCCGCCTTCACTATCTCCAGCTGTTCAATCAGTTCCCATACTTATCCAACGTTGCAGACAAAGCAGTTGTCGATGCCGAAAGGAGAAAACACGCCACTTGAAGAGTCAAATGTGATCGACCCAAAACGAGATCATCATTGCAATTCTGGAAGCGAAGGCACGTACCTTTGACGGAATAGAAGAATGAAATATTTCCAATTTAAAGAATGTGATTGGCGGTATGATGTCTCTTTC
This sequence comes from Chrysogorgia sp. JL179-B06, assembly GCA_035772405.1. Lineage (NCBI taxonomy): Eukaryota > Metazoa > Cnidaria > Anthozoa > Scleralcyonacea > Chrysogorgiidae > Chrysogorgia > Chrysogorgia sp. JL179-B06. The sequence goes on along the minus strand of JAYKKM010000272.1, from coordinate 4,915 downwards.
CTTCTTCAAATGCATGCGGTTGAAAGATTGTTTTAGCGAGCTAAAGCTTGTGAAAACCACCACACGGAATCTTTAAAAAGAGCAAGTCTGGTTGGTCTTATTCACACCAATGAAGGCCGTCAATGTGCATTCTCTCCAAGCACATGATCTGACTGTGAACAGAGAACTTTCTATCCCCCTTAAAAACGTGAAAAGTAATGCAACTTATGCAAAGGCTAACGAACTAGTCTTCAAACAACTTTCGAAAATCATGACTGGTGTGAAACACGTGAAGGGCTTGCATCGCTTGCTTAAGAGTGTATAATAAAAACAAACGAACAACCTGTGTTACATCATTATAGCAGTTTATTTTCTTAAGCATTTTAAATACATATTGTTATCATTGTATATGTATAGTGAGAAGTAAAGAATTCCGTTTGAAAACCTTGATACTGTTATATATGCTACTATAGTGAAATGACAAGTAATGTTAATATTAATTTTTTAGTTTGTTGGTTTGCAAATAATAATACATCCATATTTATGTGGTTGATATACATGTTTAGTATACATCATACATGTTTAAATGTTGGAACACCCGCATGCACCCCCAGGAAAATGTTGCATTTTTGAAGCCTCAGAAGAGCATTTTCCGTGTCTCTGAGAGGAAAAATTATTCGAAATATCAATTTTACCAGGTCTACTCGAAATTAATAAGAAATTCCCCCAAAAAAATAGGATTCCCCAGATCGCTCCCCAAAAAAAAACCCGCAAATTTCCCCGTTTTGGGGACATATCCCCAACTGTGGGAGCACTGGTAAATACACATGTCAATCTTGCACCAAATTCGAATACAAGGATTTTGCACATTTATAAATTTAATACCTCAGAATTTGTTCCCTTTTTGTCAAGGTTAGTACTACTCATGTCACTGAAATTATTGCAAACCATTATAATCATACTTTTTTAAAGGGGAAGTAAGACAACGTTTTCAATTTACATTCGGATTTTATTTTAACGTACTTCCCACATGGGGAAGGAATAGCATCCTCAATTTAATTCCCGAGATCTCCAGATTTTTTAAGAGGGACTGTGCTCGGCTCGGCCAGGAGACTGGGTTTAGAACAATCGCGAAAATAAGCAAAAATACCCTGAATTAAATGCGTTATTTCTCTGTTCCATTTACTCCAAATCAATCTAAAAATCTTCAGAAATTGTAGATTACGTTTGTATAGATGTCAATCTTATTCTCGGGAAGGTTTAAGCTTGCATAGATTTTTGTAGCGAGAGCCTAAAGTTTGTGCCATTTTCGATCGCCATTGTAAACACTTGACCGCTGTCCTTGACAACCCTGCCTGTTTGGGAGCATTTCTGCAGGTGAGTTCCTGCCTAAAACAACCTGGAATGCATAACAAACTTCATTTTCAATTCAAGTGCCAAGGTATGCTAATAATCCTTATGAAATAAGCTTTTGTTTGACGTAGAATACATCACTATGTTTTAGCATAGTTGCTCACACTGAGGAAATTACTTTAAACATAGATACCTCGCCAATTCTTTCCGTCAATGGTGGCGACTCTAGCGCCTGTGTTGTATCCTGTGTCACAAATGGCACGTTTGTTGGTGAAGAGCTTGTGAAATACGACATCACTGCCAGTGTTTTGAGCAATATCTGGAAAACCCAAACTGCTAATTATCATAAAGAAGTTTGTCAGCTTTACTGGCAGGAGCTGCAAAAAATGAAAAAATTATGTGACCATAAGTCAAAGCAATTGCAAAACTGGTATGGAGAAGCTTGGGAAAAGTTTTCACCACGCAATTTCAACAAGAAAATTAAACGTCGGGATGAGCTGAATGGTAAAAATCAAAGACGAAACAAAACAGCTGAAAAACGAGATTAAACTTATTCAAGAAGAGAAAGGAAATGAATTGGAAAAACAAGCCCAAATCTATGAAGCTATTTATTGATGAGAAAAATGAAGTTATTCCGGATATCATGATAATTTAGACTCGGGGTTCTTGGATGCCACTCCAAAAGCTCAAAGGCAACTCTCTTAGCAATGGTACATCAAAACATGGTTTGATCACTATGGCACATTTGATGTTACTCTGGACGATGGAAATGTATTGGTATCAGAGGGCTATGGCAAGTGGAGATTCAGAGGAGTTATTGAAAAAGAAGAGTTGAGTGACATTGGTAAATTCGTTTGAGGTAGTGCAGATGATGAAAATGGAGAAAAAGGTGCTGAAAATCAATTAAAAATTTGATCGTCACGATAGATGTATTGTACAAAAAAATTTTTATGACAGCTTGCAGTCATATAGGCAGTTCATACTACCAGAAGTTGTAGAGGGTTGGGATTTAACTATTCTGAGGAGCAAACCAAGGTTTTCACAGGATGAATGACCTGTTTTGTGGATTTCATTACATTGTTGGTCTTGCAGATCAGGCAGCAGAAGGAGCTCTAAAAGTGTGGGATAAATTGCTTTATGGTGATGCTAAATGTTCGGTATCCTTGGCACATGGGGTTTACAGCAATGCCGAGTCTGGGGACTTTACGGATGATGTCGGACAGTATGTGAAGCTGTTCAGGCAAAAGGGTGTTGAAAGCTCTGGAAAGGCAGTTTCCTATGGGCTTACATGCGAAATAAGGGTATCAAGTCTATTCCTTTAGCACCATTTCGGGGGAAATTAGGTTTTAATGTAATTTCATGAATGGAGGTGGGGGTTTTCTACATGCTATGAACGCCTGCCAGTCATTCTTTGAATGGATGAACGATGAGAACAAACTGCTTGAGGTAGTTTTATCATTGATCTGGAACGTTGCTTCATTCCTGGCTGGGGGGGTAGAGCACTTGGTCTAATCCATAAATATGTTACTGGCCCATTGTGCGAGTTCCTCGCGAAAAGAAGATGTTAGTGCTTTAAGATATGAAGCGAACGATATCAAAAGTATATTACATTTCAGATGACGCTGTTTTTAATGAAAAGTTTTTTATTTTAAACTTTGCCAGTAGTGTGATGAATGGCGAAAATTCACACTATATTTTATATAATATATATACATATATATATATAAAGTCATTCAGTCAATTACTTCAGTGACCAATAGTGTTAACTTCTGGTGTGGGTGACGACTATTATTTCGTAATATTTTGTTACTTTTAATTTACTTATTTTGTGAGTGGGAAAAAGTGAAATGTGAAAGTTGAGGGCAATGAGGGCAGACCGTTAAGTAAGTGATCAATGGGTTTTTACATGTTGTACAAGTTGAAACGATGACAACAGCGCTATTCATTAATTGAACACTCAAACAAGAATTTTATCAGCTAATATAGTGATCTGCAGTATGTAACTACCTTTTCAGCGAATAAAATTTAATTTCGGATTGTTAAAAGAAAGCCGTTCTCTATTTTTATCAGGCTTAGTTACAACCGTCCTATCACAAAGAGTAAAATAAAGCATTAATTTGCATCTGGTGACCAGTGTCACCGGTGATGAGAGAGGATACTTGTGAGGAGGAGGGTTACTATACCTTTCTTCCCACAGTAAGAGGTGAGATTCCCGTGTGGTTTAGACACACGTGTATGTAGATGTCGGATTTTTTCTCCAAAAGTAAGAAGCTCTCCCAGCTTCCACATGTAAAATTATATACAACATGTGACTCTAAGACAAGGGAATTTTATCTTTAAAAACGAATAATAAGTTGAAAAAGTCTATCTGAAGGACGAGCAATAAACCTAATAGTCAATTTGAGGATAGGCAGATGAGAAGTTTCCAGAGGTTGGGTACGGATTCTGAAACTTAAGTGTTGTCCAGTAAATAGGTAGAGAGCAATAAACAATGCGTTTAGGGAACAGTGGGAGGTTTAGATTGATTTGGCAGAAAACGTTGGGCTCTTTCTAAGTGTAAGCATTTATGCCTCAATATGGGTGTGTCTCTACCTATGCAATGCCTCAATATGGTGTCTCACTTACTATATATATATATCTATATACATTTTATGCACCTATAAAACCTATACAACCTATATCCTATATACCCTATTGAACCTATTAGAAACCTATAGAAACCTATTGAACCTAAAGAGCCTATGACAACCTATTAGAACCTCTAGAACCTATAGAAACATATTGAACCTATTGAACCTATAGAGCCTATTGAACCTATAGGAACCTAATGAAGCTATTGACCCTATAGAGCCTATTGAACCTATAGAGCCTATTGAACCTATAGAACCTATAGAACCTACCTAGAACCTATTGAACCTATAGAACCTATGTGAACCTATAGAAACCTATAGAACCTATAGAGCCTAACAAGCCCTATAGAACCTCTATAACCTATTGAACCTATAGAACCTATTGAGCCTATTGAGCATATTGACACTATAGAACCTATTGAACCGATATGAGCCTATTGAACCTATTGAACCTATAGGAACCTTATAGAGACCTATTGAACCTATTGAGCCTATTGAACACTATATAACCTATTGAATCTATTGAACCGATTTGAGCCTATTGAACCTATTGAACCTATAGAACCTATTGAACCTATTGCGCCTATTGAACCTATAGAACCCTATTGAACCTATTGAACCTATAGAGCCTATTGAACCTATTTGAAACCTATAGAACCTATAGAAACCGATTGAACCGATTGAGCCTATTGAACCTATAGAACCTATAGAACCTATAGAACCTATAGAGCCTATTGAACCAATTGAACCTATAGAACCTATAGAACCTATAGAGCCTATTGAACCTATTGAACCTCATTGAACATATTGAACTTATTGAACCTATAGAACCTATTGAACCTATTGAACCTATAGAACCTATAGAGGCTATTGAACCTATTGAAACCTATTGAGCCTAGTAGAACCTATTGAACACCGATTGAGCCTATTGAACCTATAGAACCTATAGAAAC
>JAYKKM010000271.1:2212500-2215177 GCA_035772405.1 Chrysogorgia sp. JL179-B06 | reverse complement strand
GAATACATACCTAAGATTACATAAAATTAGAAGTCTTATTGCGGAAACAATGGCAAATCACCTTGGTGAACAGAAAATTCAAATATTTGCTCGATAACATATAAAAAGATTCGATGGTATTTGGCACAACGAATACAGGATTATTTCTAAAGATGCAAAATTACCCAAACTATTATTGCAGGAACCACATAGAACCACCTGCTGTAGGCAAGATTTTAAAATTCGGCCAGAAACGTATTAAAAGATTTGATGGCATTTGGCACAACCAAAATTAGAAAAATAAATAATTAATTATCCTCTTACCCAAATCACTTTAAATTTGTTGTGGACGATATTGTTCATGATTCCAGTGTATGCGTGAAATTTCATAGGCTTACAATAAAAGGTATATTAACAAGTTAAAATTTGTGTGACAGTAGCTACGTCTCCACATAACATATACCGCATCCAACTTGCTGGGATAGGTCTTTATTTTGTTGATTTTGATTACATTGCAAGATTAGTGTTATATAGTGTTTTTATTTACATATTTTATTAAGTAGAGTGCACTGAGCAAACTGAACCAATCAGAACGCTAAAATTTACGCAAGAACATGTAATGATCTTTGGTGGCATTTGGCACATCCAATGCAGGATTATTTCCTTAGATGAAAAATAAAGAATACATACCTCAGATTACATAAATTAGAAATCTTATTGCGGAAACAATGGCAAAATCACCTTGTGAACAGAAAAATTCAAATATTTGCTCAATAACGTATAAAAAGATTCGATGGTATTTGGCACAACGAAAACAGGATTATTTCTAAAGATGCAAAATTACCAAAACTATTATTACAGGACCAGGTAGAACCACCTGCTGTAGGGAAGATTTTAAAATTCGGCCAGAAACGTATTAAAAGATTTGATGGCATTTGGCACAACCAAAATTAGAAAAATAATAATTAATTATCCTCTTACCCAAATCACTTTAAATTTGTTGTGGACGGATATTGTTCATGATTCCAGTGTATGCGTGAAATTTCATAGGCTTACGATAAAAGGTATATTAACAAGTTAAAATTTGTGTGACAGTAGCTACGTCTCCACATAACATATACCGCATCCAACTTGCTGGGATAGGTCTTTATTTTGTTGATTTTGATTACATTGCAAGATTAGTGTTATATAGTGTTTTTATTTACATATTTTATTAAGTAGAGTGCACTGAGCAAACTGAAACCAATCAGAACGCTAAAATTTACGCAAGAACATGTAATGATCTTTGGTGGCATTTGGCACAACCAATGCAGGATTATTTCCTTAGATGAAAAATAAAGAATACATACCTCAGATTACATAAATTAGAAATCTTATTGCGGAAACAATGGCAAATCGCCTTGTGAACAGAAAATTCAAATATTTGCTCAATAACGTATAAAAAGATTCGATGGTATTTGGCACAACGAATATAGGATTATTTCTAAAGATACAAAATTACCAAAACTATTATTGCAGGAACCACGTAGAACCACCTGCTGTAGGGAAGATTTTAAAATTCGGCCAGAAACGTTATTAAATGATTTGATTGGCATTTGGCACAACCAAAATTACCCCACATAACGTGGTCTATAAATGGCTCCTCATGTTATTTACATCACTTTTCAAGATTGAATAACGGCTTCTGAACAAACGGAAATGCAGGAACTGCCTCCGTGCAAATATAAATTTTTGTGCCAAATGCCACAGACCTAAATCTTGTGCCAAATGCCATAGACCTAAATATTGTGCCAAATAACACCGAAACGGAGGTTTCAGCTTGGCATTTGGGACAACACCGCAGTTTTTTGCATTTTTTCCTTTCAAGTTAAACTTTTTTACAACATTTTTATATTCGGTGTCTTCTACCATTGCATCTCTATATTTTTGTTAAGATTAGACGGCTTTTGTGGAAAAATAAAGTTTTTACGGCTTTTTAAACTTTTTGTGCCAAATGCCATAGATCTATAGATAGATAGATAGATAGATAGATAGATAGATAGATAGATAGAGAGATAGAGAGATAGAGAGATAGAGAGATAGAGAGATAGAGAGATAGAGAGATAGAGAGATAGAGAGATAGAGAGATAGAGAGATAGAGAGATAGAGAGATAGAGAGATAGAGAGATAGAGAGATAGAGAGATAGAGAGAGATAGAGAGATAGAGAGATAGAGAGATAGAGAGATAGAGAGATAGAGAGATAGAGAGATAGAGAGATAGAGAGATAGAGAGATAGAGAGATAGAGAGATAGAGAGATAGAGAGATAGAGAGATAGAGAGATAGAGAGATAGAGAGATAGAGAGATAGAGAGATAGAGAGATAGAGAGATAGAGAGATAGAGAGATAGAGAGATAGAGAGATAGAGAGATAGAGAGATAGAGAGATAGAGAGATAGAGAGATAGAGAGATAGAGAGATAGAGAGATAGAGAGATAGAGAGATAGAGAGATAGAGAGATAGAGAGATAGAGAGATAGAGAGATAGAGAGATAGAGAGATAGAGAGATAGAGAGATAGAGAGATAGAGAGATAGAGAGATAGAGAGATAGAGAGATGATAGAGAGATAGAGAGATAGAGAGATAGAGAGATAGAGAGATAGAGAGATAGAGAGATAGAGAGATAGAGAGATAGAGAGATAGAGAGATAGAGAGATAGAGA